>LOJH01013125.1:5466-23030 GCA_001685095.1 Ellobius talpinus | reverse complement strand
CTTCTGGCCTTCAGACATACACACAGACAAAATATTGTATACACAATAAATAAAAATAAATATAAAAAAGAAAAGTGTTTAGGTTTTTTAGGGACATTTTAAAATCTCAACCTAAGCAAAGATCGTGTTGCATGCAGACTCCACGGGTGGACTCAGGAAGAACTGAGCTCAACATCCTCTGGTACCAAATGGTACTTCCTACAATAGGTATGTGCTTCATCCTCACAGACTGAGTTTCTTGCTGTGTCATTTTCTCTCAGTTGCTCATCCCATTAGATCTTTGTCCTGTGTCAGAGAGCCCTGCACAGTGGTCTTTACAATCTGTTGTGGAACTGACTTGCACTCTTATCTTCTGACTGCAGTGGCCACACACACCCAGTTACTCACTACCTTCTCTGATGGGCGAGTGGTGAGAGAGATACATTCGACACTTGTGAGGTGGGGTGTCCTTCGGTATGCTTTGAATATATGTTGCTCCCATTCATTGATAATTAAAGCTGCTTTGGCCTATGGCAAGACAGAATATAGCTAGGCAGGAAATCCAAACAATTATACAGGAGAAGAAGGGCGACATCGAGAGTAATGTGAGCCAGCTGCCCAAGAAGAGAGATGCCAGCAGCAGCCTAAGGAGAAAGAGGCCAAAACAGAGATGATGCCGCAGTCACATGGTGATATTCAGAACGTTAGAAATGGGTTAATTTCTAAGAGAGAACTAGCTGGTAATCGCCTGAGCCATCAGCCAAGCAATTATATTTAATATTTGCCTCTGAGTGATTATTTTATAAGCAGCTGCAGGGACCAATAGGCAGGAAAGAAATCAGTCTAGTGTGTCTAGGCAAGACAGAGAGAAAACTTCCAGCTACATCTGGCATCCCATGTGGGGCTCTCAAGTTTCCATATAAGACCTGATAAAGTTTTTTTAAAAAAGGAGAGGGGTTCTGGAAAGCATAGATGGAGTTGAGGACAGTTTCCTGGTTTTGTCTCTCATGAAGGCCATGGTGCACAGACACCATGGTATTCGGGCTTTAGCACAGCGTGATGGATTCCCACCGAGGTACACAGAGGTCTTTCCTGGTCACACAGCACGTTGCATGGCAGACTTAGCTTTTACTCATACAAACAAAAAACATTTATGGGCAGTGTCCTGTAAGCTGTTCTCCAGAGTTCCAGCTGCATACTTGCTTGTTTCAGTTTGGGGTGCCAGAGAAGAAGAATGGACAAGAAAATTTTTCTGAGTACAGTATGTACAATGAAGGAAGTAAAGAAGGTGATGAAGTTGTGGAGCATCTTAGTGACAGGACCTAAGGATGCTCCGAAGGGTGACAGTTAACTGTGGCATGAGGGAGGAATAGGGTCAGTGATACAAATTTCCTCTCCAAAATGCAGATACCAATTTGTTGCAATTTACTATTCTGAGTTAATCAAAAGCCAGGAAGATATTATTCTACTCCTTGGCTCAGTACTGGGCAAGCATGAGGATCTGCGTTGAGTCTTCAGCAAATATATAAAAGGCTGTGTGTGTCTCTATGCCCTATTCTTTAAATCCAATGCTAGGGGAGAGGGGATGAGACAAGCATAATCCTGGGATTGAAGAGCAGCCATTCTAATTGAGATGATGAGTTCTAAGTTCAGTGAGTGACTTGTGTCAAGAAAAAAGTAGAGAGCAAAAGAGTTGGACACCCCACATCCTCTTCTGGTCTCTGCATAGACACTTTGACATACACATGCACCTATTCCACACACACATGCGAGCTTGTGTGCACAACACACACACACACACACACACACACACACACTCAAAAAACAAAACAAAACATAACAAAACTCTTTGGATGAGCCTTAATATTTTCACCCTAATGATTTGACACCTTGTGCATAGTAGTCCTTCCCTAGTTTGCTTTTCAGTTCTGTCCTTGCGTCTCACAAACACTAGAAATTTCAGACAAACCCTTAAAGTTCCTTCATTTTAAATCTTTAATCTACAAGATAAAGTTACTAACAAAGAATTGGGAGGAAACCTGTTGTAATTAGTCTGAAACCTCCTTCCTGAGGACTGGCTCTCATAGCTTCTGAAGGTTCTATGTAAGATGCCTAGAGAGAAAAGCAATGAACAGTCTTACCAAACTGTGATTTCTATGGGCTGTAGCAATGACCATTCCTCCAAGATATCATTAATAGTGTAATGATAGCTCTGATAACTTGGAGATAACCAACAATTGTGTAATTGTGCTTATGGTCAGCTTAATAGGAAGGAATTCATACCGGGTACTGTAAACTTAGCTAACTACCCTGTCTAGAGAACAACCCTAGAGAAGAACCTACTACTGTTACTTTCTTAAACTAGCATAATTTCTAGCTCTATTTCAATGCTTAACCTTATATCGACAGATAATTGTAGATCTTGTCCTTCATCAAAGGAGCTTCATCATACAGTTGGTGGAGACAGTGACAGACAAACACAACTGGTCAAATGCAGAGAACAACAGAACACAAGGTGTCCAACCGCCATCAATACACAACTACAATGTGACCCCTATACGTAAGGTTCAGGAAACATTACAGAAGAGACGGGTGGAAAGAATGTTAGAGGCAGAGGGCTGGGTATCTGCTGCTGGATAGTGTCTTCTGTACATGACAGGAAAGTTGTACCTATGGAATCTCAAAGATTGGGTTGACTAAACAAGACCGGCATAATTACGTCATCAGTTGGCATGCTAACTTGGATGCGGGCTATCTTGCAACAATAATTAAAGGGAGTCACAGTTTTCAGAAGGAATGGGGGATGGGGAAAACCTAGGAGGGGAGAGGGAAGGTTAGAAAAAACGTGAGTTCGGTGTGCAAGTCGAAATTCTAAACAGAAAATAGAAAAAAAAAACTCTAATAAACAGATAAAGATGTTAAGCTACTTATTTCGTTGGGGTTTTCTTTCCAGTCACACAGGAGATATTTCTTGATGCACCGAGAGTAACACCTGGGAAAGAGAAGCATGAATGGAAACACATAGGGAGGACAAATGTGACATGCGCACCCACGAAATCAACAACTTAGTCCTCCAGAGTCGTCACAAGCATACCACATTTGAGACAATAAAACATGTCAGGGTCCCTTAATTTTAGCTGGCTTATCAAGTGAATTTTAGTATAATATTGTCTTAATTTATAGTAGGTCTTCTTAAGAGAGTAGGGGATTGCTCATAAATCAATGAAGAAATTCTCCTTCTGTGAAAATGATGTTATTTTCATGCAAATTTCTCTAAATCCCCCTGGTGTAGGCTTCAAGGTACAATGGAGGATTACTTTGGCTCTTTACAAATGACTCTGGGCATGCTGACATGAGAAGGCGTATGATTTGAACAGCTGCACACCAGCAAAAATGCTAGCATATGCTTGCACACCTTTCTAGGGCTTTCACTCACTAATTTTACATCTTAACAGGCTCCAAAGGCTACAGGAAACCCTGTCTCAAAAAAGAAAAAAAAAGAAATTTCTTATAATATAAATTTCATTACTCATATTTCAGAATTTAGTTAACAAAAGATAATATTAAAAACCTTTCTTCAACCCTAAAATCGCTCTTAAGCTTGGCATCAAGTACATTTTATTCAGCAACAGTTAAGCATCTCAAGGGTACTGAAGGCAGAGTTTCTTCATCATCCGACTTGTTCTCAAGACTTATACAAACATGACAAACACACATTTAATTGTTTTACAACTTATTTCATGAAATAATGCTTCAAGCTTGGAAAAGGAATGTTTGTGTTTTCTTTATCGGACCACCCACCTGTAATAACTACTAATGCTCAGTAGACATGATGTTCTTAATTAAGTGGTTTCATAACCTACACTCTTAAATAATGAAGAAAAATTTTTAAAAGGAGAAGAGATGCCTTCTGAACATAAGATGCAGGTACAATAATACTACAATGCAAAGAAAATTAGGTACAATAATAAATTAAAATTAAGTTATCATTAGTAGATATGTTCTAGTAATACTAGGTATGTTCTAACATACTAGATATGTTCTAGTATCTTTTAAAAATTATCACTATTAATGCATATTAACTGCTCATATACTGGGTTTTACTGAAGGTATATATATTATGCTTTGCTAGAATCACACTCCAGATTTCCTACCTCATTCTTCCCTGCCCCTGGATGCAATTACAAACACTGTTGAAAGAGCATTCAGTACTTAGTATCTAACTGAAGAAAAAGTTGATTTGGTCCTATCTTCTAGAAAGATACTCAAAGTGTTTATTTTCTAGGGGTGATATTTTGAAGTCCACATGTTTGATTTTCTTCTTAGCAAAGTGAATACAATTTGTTTTCTTTTATTTATTTTGAAGGAATTTTTTGTAGTACATATATTTGAAGATCTCTAACACTGACTGAACTTTGTTTTGAAGATATTGTATAAGGTGCTATGTAGGTTGCTGGCAGGGAAGGGAGTCATCAACAGTCATATCTTAACCCTGCGAGCTACAACAATGACCAAAAAGGCAAGCTATGCCCATGAATACAATAGTAGCACCAACGTTAATAAGGCAATCAATGCTTTCTCTTTGGGTTTAAGGCTGAGTCCACCGGAGGAAACACATGGCTGGCACTGTAAATTGTGACAAGAATCCATGGTTGACGATGTCATAGCCACAAGAGTAGAACTTATTACTATTATTCTGCCAAATGCACATAGTATCGCATTGCCCTTAAGTTCCTATCTCTCTTGTTTTGGTGCATTTCTCAGGTGTTTACAGAGACGTTTCTTTGTGCAGTGGATGTTGGTTAACCCAGAAACTCACTACTCATCTAAATGTATAGAATAAATGTCAATGAATGTTCACCCACAAATGGTTCATTTATGTTGCTCACTCTCCCTAAGCTTAGGGGTCACCATGAGAAGGGGAAACAAAGATTTTAAGAACCAGGTGTCAGGGATGATCAGATGGAAACAGTGTTTTCTGTATGTGACAGTACAATTCTACTAATGAATTCATAGAAGTTATGGTTTACTTTTCAACATCTGTACAAGATAAAGCCAGTTAACATTGTAGCATGTTGGGGGAGAGGGGCCTTACAAGCTCCCATGCCTAATTGAGTAATCATGGATAATTGAAAACTTCTGGGGATGGTACAGTCAGTTTTCTTTAAGGGTGCTTTGACCATACTCATGGATAGCCCCACACCCATGAATATTTGTGCAGCACAAAGTAGACTTAAGGGGTTGTTACAACAATAAGAGGACACAAAGTTGGGGAGTTAGGGAGTTAGAGGTAGATCTTGGAGGGGTTGAGGAGGGGAATTAACCCAATTAAAATAAATTTTATGAAATTGTTAAAAATAAATAAAATATTAAAATAGTGATATAGCTATTTTATTAGATACTAAATTTTTGGAAGAATTTGAAAACAACCAAGAGAATATTTTATTATAACTACTAAGTAATTTATTTAGCAATAGCTAAAATTAAGATATATGTCAATAAATCAGATATAAAAATGTTTCACTTAGAAATCACATTTCAAAGTACTGTAAATGATAAAGCAGAAATGAAAAGGGAACAGTTTTATTAGTGATTTTTAAATGCATATGTGCTGGTCTTGAGAGTTGGCTCAATTATTATGAGCACTGGCTGCTCTTCTGGAGGATTTGGTTCCCAGCACCCACATGTTGGCTCATAGTTGTCTGTATCTCCAGTGTCAGGAACTCTGATGCTGTCTTCTGACTTCTGAGGACACAGCACACACATAAAGTACAAAAGCATACACATGAACACTAATACACTTTAAAAATATTAAATGAACCTAAAACCACCTATGTTTGTGTGCCTTGGACTCAGATACTGACTTTATATCCATTGATAATGTGGCCATAGGAAAATCATTTTGTTTGGTTGGAAGTATCACCCCAGCCGATGACATCCTTATACCCAAAGAGTCTGGAATGTTTGAATTAAAGCTTCACCCCAGCCCCTGTCACCCCTATACCCAGAGAGTTTGGAATGTTTGGGTTAAGGCTTCACCTCAGCCTCTGGCATCCATATATCCAAAAAGTCTGAAATGTTTCTGTGGAAAGTTCCATTCCAAGCCCCCTCCTCTATGAGTTGCCTCAGTCCAGACTTCACCTCCAAGAAAGCCTGCCAAATGGTGGCTTCTCCCCAGAGAGGCTCAAGACCACTCCCGCAGTATATTTAAACTCCCACCCCCTGCCCCAGAGAACAAACACATGGCTTTCTGGTCTTCCTTCCCCATCTCCTATATGAGAGCCTGGAAGGCCACTGGGGAGCGTTGGTATCCATTAAACGTGGGCTTTTTCTAATTTGTTTTAATTTGGTCTGATTTGAATTATTATATCAGTGGAGAGATTTATTGGGCCACAAAAACTTTGCACATTTCACTTCTTAATGCTTCGAATATTTTGTCTTTGCAACACAGATAAACATAATACTATTTTTTGTATCATGTATTAATGGATATTAAATAGGGTAGTATTTTCAGGACTCTTACATAAGTGATGACATATCAAAAGTACCATGTTTACTCTCATAATTGCTTTTGTTAGAGAAAGTTTTCATAATGTTTATTAATGAACACTGAATGCATGAAGTAAATTCAAGAACAAAAGGGGAGTACAACACAGGCGTTTCCAACACAGTATGCATTCTTTCCTTTTGCTTTTGCTTTTAGTGATGAGTCTTTCTGTGTTTCACAGGTTTGTCTCAAAATCTTGGTACAAGTAGTGCTCCTGTCTACCTGAGGTCATATTTTATTTTCTCATGAAAAGAAAAAGGTTCAGAGCCTCTATTAAAACACAACAACATTTGCTAATGTTATTATTTAACTGTCAGGTTCAAGAACATATTTTATTACCTATTATGTTTTCTTATTTTTAATTAAAATTAAATTCTTGCATAAATTTCAAAAACAACAGAAGATCTGAAAGAAAGCAAGGAACTACTGACCATGAGAATGTTCTCACTGTAGAAATGTAGGGACATTAGTATAGCATTGCCATAGGTTAAAAATTCTTAAGTGAAAAACTATTCTGTGTTATTTAAAACTCTTAGAATCACAAAAATTTCACCAAGATGTGTAGCAGATAATTCCCCCAGACCAACCAGCCCCTTCCTTCTTGCTGGATGAAAGCATATATTGAAGATTGTTAATTATCTCCCAGAAATCTTACATAGTAACAGAAGTTTCCATAAGGCTGCAGGTTATTGATAAAGAGCATGTTTCCCTGACTCTCTTGCAGCTAGATGTGATCAAGTGACTTGTGGTGGTTTGAAAGAAAGTGGTCCCCAAAGGGAGTGACACTAATGGGATGTGTGGCCTTGTTGCTATGGCTACAATCTTGTTGGAGGAAGTATGTCACTATGGGACTGGGCTTTGAGGACTCCTATGCTCAAGCTATACCCAGTGGGACAGAACACTTCTTATTACCTGTGAGGCAAGATGTAAGGACTCTCAGCTTTGTGTCCAGAACAATGCCTGCCTGCATGCTGCCTTGCTTTCATGACGATAATGGACTGAATGAACCTGTGGAAATGTAAGCCACCCCAATTAAATTATAAGGCCTGCCATGGTCATGGTGTCTCTTTACAGCAATAGGACTCCTAACTAAGATATGGCTCAATTATAGTGAGAGCATAGATTGCATTATAAATCTTACATTTTTTCAGCTAAACAGAAGAGACACATTCTCTTTATTCATTTCTCTATTTTTCTGTATGAGAGGACATGGCTGTGGTAGATGGAGCAGTCATCGTAAGCCCAGAGATGAGAGCTTTGTATTTAAAATGACACAACAATAAGCTATATGAATCCCAAGTCTCTAAAGCTTTCAAAGAAGAGAGATGCTGTTTTGCTTACATTTACATGTAAGAAAGAGATGAGCTAATGTGTAGCTGGTTTCTAGTTTTGAGTAACTGAAGTGATAGTCTAGCTAATACTGGCATACATTGTTATGGCTTACATCTTTAATGTTCCTCAAAGGTTCATATGTTAAACACTTAGTCCTTCAGTCTTGTTTAATTTGGGGAGCTGGTAGAAACTTTAGAAGATGGGACCTAGCTAGAGGCAGTCTTTCTTATGGAGTTTTTACTTGATCCCATTTTCTTTCCTCTCTGTACTTCATGGTCCATGCCCTTTCTACTCTGATGCTCCATCTCATCACAGCTCAGAAATCATGAACTGGTGATGATGGATGGAAACCTATGAAATCATAAGCCAAAGTAAATACTTCCTTTCTTAAGTTGTTCACATCTGGTCTTTTGTCACAGCAGCTTTGCCATTTTTCAAGTAAGCTGGCAGTCAATGAGCCTCATCCTCAACCCAAGTTCTGGTTGAGGATATGTGCTGCTATGATGTTTTGTTGTTGTTTGTTTGCTCTCTCTCTCTCTCTCTCTCTGTGTGTGTGTGTGTGCATACTGTTGCTTCAAATTCAGGTCCTTGTGTGTGTACAGCAAGCATTCCTACCTACTGAGCCTCGGATCTTGTAGTAATTTCTTCACTCTCATATGAGATCCTTCTTCATGAGGCTTCTTCCTTCAGTGTATACATCCTAGCAACAAGGTGCCAGATTGCTTCTCACTCAGCTTCAGGAGACGCAATAACACTTGCACTGTATCTTACTGGTTTCAGTCAAGTCAAAATTTGAGAGGCGTTCATAAAAGCCCCATTAAAGGAAGCTGTCGATAACTTTGGGCTGTCTTAAAAGGCAACTGCTAGAAGAAAACGTCTTCTGTTTTCCTGCCCAGGAAAATGCTTATCTACAATAATTGATCTTTATTCTGAGTTGTGAATCAAAATTTGAACACAATATTTCAAAGAATTCGGATTTGTATTCTTCCACTTGTAGGCTTCTTTTTACCCAAGGGTTATGACTTTCCAGCCCTCCCATCATGCAAGGCTACCTTGCTGTAAAAGCTTTTGTCATCTCCAGAACAGAACAGAACACACAGGGGAATCAAGGTCTGGATACAACGTAAGCCTTTCTCAAGAAGCACTACATGTTTCTTTATAACCTCCACCCCTGTAGACTTCAACATTG
This sequence comes from Ellobius talpinus, assembly GCA_001685095.1. Taxonomy (NCBI): domain Eukaryota; kingdom Metazoa; phylum Chordata; class Mammalia; order Rodentia; family Cricetidae; genus Ellobius; species Ellobius talpinus. Next base: position 13,983 of record LOJH01013125.1, on the reverse strand, counting down.
TTGTTTTGAGAGAAAATGTTTCCAGCTGGTAAATTCTGAACCTCCAGATCCAGGTAGAAAATAAAAGTGTCCTTGATCATACAAAAAGAACTAGCTGGATTCTATGCTAATCAGAGCAGACCTCATTCTTTGTGAGGGGAAAACATTACTGTTGCTGAAGCACTTTGAAGTGAAAGCTGTTTGAATGATTTTTCTGAATGACGTAAGATGGAGCTTAGGAGAGGCGGATCAAACTTGGTGAAAGAGAATAAGATGCTAAAAACACTGAATGTCCTGCTGGCCACAGGCTTGAGATAGAAACTTCCAGAAAAAAATAATCTTTTTGAAGTAAAAGTTCTCCAAGGAAAGTAAACAATTTATACTGAGAGAATGAAATGAAAGAAATGATTCTTGTCATTAACATACAGATATATTGGCCACAATTGTTTGTAAAGGACTGTCACCTTTTTTTAAATAAAATTTTCTTCTATCCCACTCACATATGCACATATATTAACTACATATAATAATAGAATATGTTATACCTTAGTACCTGTATATATTTACTTCCATGGTTTCCTTTTATAGCCCTCTCAATATTCTGGTAAAGATGTAAGCTCCTCAGTTTTTGAAGTCCTAGTCTGTAGAGATAGAAGTAGGCTTTGTCACTGTCTGGTTTCAGGAGACATTCTGGCCAAGGCAGTATAGCTTGGGTATAACTGAGGAAGTCACTCAGGGCTTCATCTAAAGCAGATTCCATCCCAGAAATAATAGAGGAGAAGATATAGTCCAAGAGGTCTAGACAAGAAAAAGGCATGTGTGGGTTGGACTTGAAATCTGTCTGTAGTGTGCCTTTACTACTACAAAGCAAAGAGACAGAGGCTCCAGGAAGACTAGCTGGGCGAGAATCTCAAGGAGACAGTAGATGTCACTTTCAAACCTAAGAAGCAAAGAGCATATTGCAGAAATAAGGAGAAAGACTGCAAAAATCTGCCAACAAAATGAAATGATGTCTCCTGTGGCTGAAAGACAAAAGAAACTGCAGCAAACATGGACCTTATAACCCAGTAACCTGGAGAGTCAGCTATGAGTGGGAAATGGAATTCCTTGTTCAAATCTGGTTTTCCCTTAATAGTGTAAACCCTAAGAGGGCTAGATATGTCTTCATTGACTTAGAAGATCACAGAGCCTTGCACATATGGGTGAAGGTGACTAGCTGTCTAACGGGGATGCTCTGATATCTAATTTAGGAAGAAGCCCACAGTGTTACACATTCCCCCTCCCCCAGAAAAACCATGAATTACAAATGCCTAAAAGTAATAGATACTGTGGTGGTTTGAATAGGAATGGACCCCATGGACTCATGCGTTTGAATAGGTCACAGGGAGCGGTACTCTTAGGAGGCATGGCCTTGTTGGAGGAAGTGGGTCACTGCAGGCAGACTTTGAGGTCTCAGAAGCTCATGTCTGGCCAGTTTGACACAGTCTTCTGCTGCCTCTGGATCAAGATGTAAAACCTTCAATTCCTTCGCCAATACCATGTCTGCCTACATGTGGTCATGCTTCTTGCCATGACAATAATGGACAAAATCTCTGAGATTGTAAGCCAGCTCCAATTAAAGGTTTTGTTTTATAAGGGTTGTTGTGGTTATGGTGTTTCCTCACAGCAACAGAAACCCTAACTAATATAGAAGTTGGTACCAGAGACTGGATATTGCTGTGATTGGCCTCACCATGCTTTTGTTTAGAAGAACATGGATTTGGGGATTCAGGATTAGGAAAGGCATGGAATGCTTTAATTGGTGCTTAATGAGCCACACTAGTAGGAACATTTAAGACAGTGGTGTGAAGGGTGACTTGAACTGTGAGGGCCTGGCTCAAGAGGTTTCATAGGAGAAGAAATTTAGTACGTGGCCTAGAGACTGTTCTGTAGTGATAAGGCGATGTGGCTGCTGTTTTTGGCCTTGCCTGAAAGGGCTGCCTGAGGTTAAAATGAAGATCTTTGGATTAAATGAACTGGCAAAGGAAATTTCAAAATAGTTTAGCATAGACTGTGATGTGTCATTATTAATGGCCATACTTATAAAAATATGTAATAAAAAGGAGCAGGATAAGCAAGGAAAGACACAAATGTACAATTTGAGGAGAAAAGGGAACCAGGGAGTGAAATGGAGCTAAGTCCTTTTTTTCAGGATTTAATTAAATTAAAGAAATGCCCGATGTTAAATGGAATAAAGAGAGGGTAGTGGAGATCACAGGGCATGATCTCACCCAGCTAAGCTTTCAACTTGTGAAAAGGGATTAAAGAAAAGCACAGAGGCTGGTACACACCTTTAATTCTAGCACTCCAGAGGCAGAGGCAGAAGGATTTCTGAGTTTGAGGCCAGACAGATCAAGTTCTAGGATAGTCAAACGGAGGCAGTGAAAGAAACAATCAAAATCAGAAAGATGGTGAAAATGTAATTAAACAAAGGGGCCATGTTCCAGCCCCAGCAAGCAGCAGAACATGGCTACTTCATCCATGTGATTCCAGATTTAGAGTCAAGGATACAAGGAAGGGCTTATGGAAACTATCTTCACAACTACAGAAAGTTGCTGAGGCCAGGTGTATTGCAGGGGTGTCCCTGCATGGAGGCCCAGAGAGGATTTTCTGTAAAGCTTTGAATGCAAAGCAAGGTTTGCCTTGGAGATCCCAAAGTCAGTGTCATTGGATGCTTACTGAGGAAAACTGTTAATATGGAATGGAACCAGTTTAAGAGAAAGAAGTGTGTTGTAGTCAACAAAGATGAAATGAGTTGGGGATTTGAAAAGTACTTTGACATCAAATGTGGAGATGCAGAGTTTGGAGCCTGATCAGCTGGTTTTTGGTTTATGCTTTGGTTCAGCATTTTCCTACTTGTTCCCTTCCCTATCATTTGGGATGATAATGTATATTCTGTGCCATTATACGTTGTGTAATGTATATGTTGTGTGATGTTTTATTCTTTTGTCTTTTTGAGGACCCTTTCTTACTTCTGCATGTCTTACTTTTACTTTTACTCCGTGGCTTGCTGTGTAGCTGGGTGGCTGGCCCCTGATCTCATTCTCTCCTTATTCTCTTGCTCCTTTTTCTCTCTCCTCCCAGATTTTCCCTTCTATTTATAATCTCTGCCTTCCAGTCTGCCCATCCTTGCTCCTGCCCTGCTATTGGCCATTCATCTCTTTATTAGGATCATCAGGTGTTTTAGACAGGCACAGTGACACAGCTTCAGAGAGTTAAACAAATGCAGCATAAACAAAAGACACACACTTGAAAATAATATTCCCCAACAATTATATGCTCAGAAATATGTCATCTGCTTTTGTATTTTGATTTTATAGGGGATTGCAGTTAAGAGATTACATGAAATTAAGAAGAGACTTTGAATTTCAGTTTTAAACATTGTTGAGACTGTTATAGACTATGGGGAATTTTGAAGTTGGACTGAACACATTTCTGCTTTATGGTATGTCTACAAGTCTGTGGAGGCCAGGGAGTGGAATGTAGTGATTTGAATAGGTATAGCCTCATAGACTCAGGTGTTTGAATGCTTGGTCCCAAGGGAATGGCACTATAGGAGGTGTGGCCTTGTTGGAATAGGTGTGGCCTTGTTGGAGCACATGCTGTTTCACTGGGGGAGGGCTTTGAGGTCTCAGAAGCTCAAGTTTAGCCAGTGTGACAGTCTCCTTCCACTGCCAGCAGATCAAGATGCAGAATTCTCAGCTCCTTCTCTAGCACCTTGTCTGCCTGCATGCCACCATGCTTCTCTCCAAGACAATAATGGACTAAACCTCTCGAACTGAAAGCCAGCCTCAATTAAATGTTTTTCTTTATAAGACTTGCTGTTGTCATGGTGTCTCTTCACAGCAATAGAATCCCTAAGTAAGACAGATACTAATGTTCAATGCATGGGTTACCCATGCAAAGGTACTTCCTTCTATTAACATTTTAGTAGACTTTTCAGAAAAGAACAATGGCCCTGAATTTCAATATTCCTAAGAGTACCTGAAAAATGATATATCACCAACAAGAGTCAGGAAACTAATAACCCATGGGATATAGTTAAATTTCATGGTCATAGATGATGCAAGTAAAACCAATCCTGACTAATTAGGTTGAGCAAATCTGATGATGACTTTTCTTTGCTTCTCAATCATGGTATTTGCTACATGCTTACTTTTTCTCAGCTGCAGAGGTCAATGGTTGGCAGAGGTAGAACATGTTTATGGCTACATTGATGGCAAAGTTGAATACATACAAGAAATGAGGCATCCCCTAGAGCTCTTGCCATGTAATTTGGAGCAAGCAACATGGACCAGTCAAAACTAGGATTCAAGATGTCAACCAAGAATTGAATGCAAGGCGCTCCTTATATGACAAAGAATTATCATCATGCTTCTCCACAGTTTTGTTTCTGCTCCACCATCTTATCTTTCTCTATGGCTTTTTCCTCCCACTTGCACAATGATCACAAACTACTTGTGTGCTCTAATCTGACAGACAGGATGCTTGTCTTCCTTTTCTGTCTGCCTAATGAGCATCACTATGTCCTTTTAGTACTCAAATCTTCAGTGTCACCTTCCCTGAAGTTTTTACATGTCCTCTCTTTTGTTGCTTGCCCATTCTTCAGAGAAGGCTAGCATCTCACTTTCTATGCCTTTAAATTATTGAATAGAATACTCTAGAAGACTTCTAGGATGTTACTTGTTTCTCTATCTGGTCTTAGTGATAGCAAAGAGCAAAATCCAGCCACATACTAGAGAAATGTACAGATATGTATAAATTCATGTGCACACACACGTGTGTGTGCATATATGTATTTTAATTAATATTCAATGACCAGCATTAATTTTGCATGCTTTTGTGTATGATGTTTACATACACGTGTACATATGTGCGAGTTCCTGTTGGCCAGAAGAGAATGTTAATTAAGTGTTCTTATTCATTAAGATAGGAATCACTTATCCTAGTAACTACCACTCTTCACTTCATTACATTGAGATAAGGTCTCTTTGAAGGTTGAGAATTAGCCTTAGAAAACCTCCTGGCTTCCACCATTCCATAGTACTGTGGGTTCATGTGCGGTTATACCTAGGTCTTTCTGTAGACGCTCGGGATTCAATTTAGGTACTCATGCTCACTCTCTTAGCCACCAAGCCACATACATATCTTGTTATTAGGGAGAGAATTGTTCCAATTCATTTCTATTTTTTTATACCTTAACGTCTTTACTAGTGTGAATAATTAATTTAGGGTTTCTAATCATAAATATATTTAAAATTTTAATTAATTTATTTATGTGTTCAGTGTGTGTGTATATGTGTGTGTGTGTACACTCACATGCCATGGAGTGCATGTGAGAACAATTTAAAGGAGTTGGTTTTCTCCTCCCACTGTGTGGGTTTTGGGTATTGAACTCAGGTCTTTAGACTTGGCAACAAGTCCCATTACTTGCTGAGCCATCTCTCCAGACCAACCGAAAATGTCCTTTTAAATCAAGCAGATAATGAAGAGCCTTTGTAAAGGATTCACTTGAGTACGATGTTCACTTAAAGTACAACATAAAAATAGGAGCAAACCATTTCAAAATATTACAGAAATAAATAGCTGCCATTCATGAGTGTGGCACATGCATTCAAACTGGATAGTAAGACAGCTGACAGTGATCCCTCAGCCCATGGCCTGGCCATCTTAAGTGGATAGTAGGTTAATAAGAGAGGAAACTATGAAAGACTTGTGATTCAGTCTTTTCAGGAATGACGTAGCCTGATATATCATGGATACCCATCTATACACAAAGCACATAAAATGTGTATATATGTATACATTATATATATATACACACACAAGTGCTTACTTGCTATTGAGTAAAGAAACTAGTCTCATTATTCTGTGCTTTTTTATTACACATACATTGATACTAATTTTCTACTTTCTCATTCTCTTCCTGCTTGATAAATATGAAAAATGAGCTTACATTAAAAAAGAAGGTGAGAATGAAGGTTTTTCTTTAAACTCCTTGATGCTAGTGGTGGTATTTGATCACTGACCCCTTTGGATCTCAGGATAAAGGTCTCTTATTTAGCACAAAGAGAAAGAGGCAAAATGACTAGCTGGTGATCAAATGGCAAAGAGTCAGAGGTCTTTGATCTCCCCTCTGTCTTATTTAACCAGACTGTTTGGATAGTCAGAGGTGATTATTTGAAATGGAGCTGGGTTAAGAAGAGGTCTACAGGTCAGGTAGCAGCTGTATTCATCTGGACAAGAGTTGGTTTGAACAAGAGCCCCAGAAGATGTGTGAAGGCAGCCTTACTGAAGAGAAGCTGTGGAAACTGAAGATTGAGCAAGATCCTGATGCTGTCTGAGAAGGTGGAAGCCAAGAAGATGCCTTGGCTCAAACTCTGAAGTATCAAAGGGAATTTATGAGACCCTCCTTGTCAATTCGGTGGTGTGAATAAGGTCATTTAGAAACTATTCGATGGGAAACTAGAGAGATGACTTCGCTGTAAAGAGAACTTACTGCTTTTACAGGGGATCAGGGTTCAATTACCAGTACCTACATTAGGGAGCTCAAAACTCACTGTGATTCCAGTTCCATGGGATCCAATATCCTCTGGCCTCCACAGGTACCTGTGCATGTGATGCACATAAACTTACACAGACATTTATACATGCACATAAATGGAAATAAATATGTATATATATTCAGATTAATCACTAGACTAATTTATGACTTCCCTTTGTAAATTGTCTCAGATTCGTACATACTAGGGCCAAAGTTTCGAGCCCTATTTCTGATCTTCAACACAACAGAAAGCTAGGGAAGTGTTAAGTGTGATATCAGGCCCTGGGTGCTATCTGTGATACTTCTTGCTGTTAGAAACTAACTTCCACGGGTTGATGCATCTTTCCATCCATTGGAAGTGCTGCCGCTTCCGGTCCCAATCCTGCAGGTAACAGTTACCTTGAATGATTTTCCTCACTTTCTGTAACCTTGTTCTTCTGAGAATGCCCCCTGTGGCTCCTGGGACTGCCAGTTTTTGAACCGGTATTTACCTATATTTAAAGTGTTCCCTAGCTAGGAGATGATGCCTGGCTGGCCATAACCTTTTCCAGAACTGTCTTTTCTAAGACAACCTCAGATCACCATCTTCTCACAGCTAATATAATTGAGCACTATAAAAGTAAAGAATTTGTCCAGCCCATATTGGTCAAACCATGCAGAATTCATGGGTTGGTTTCTCATTCAAATTATCTTTTATCACCATCCAGGGTGCCTCAGTCCTAGTGGTAGGCATGCTTGCTTGAAAACAGCGATCTTTCAGCTGAGTGTACTACACAGAGCATTGCCACGATAACTTGTGTGTTCTGTTTGCCTCTGCAGAACCAGGCTTACTGGGGATAGGAGACAAAGAACAGAAAATGAATAATTTATATTTCACTCTCTCACAGAGGCTCCCCTCTGGGTTGCTTTCTAGGAAAAATATTTCTGGCTTGCAGTCTCAGCATGAGAACATGTGCCAAGTCCAGCCCATTGCCCCCCTCTTCACACTGTCTAAGATATTAACCAGATAGAAATATCAGGCTGCTGAGTTTGATGGCTGCTTTTATATTGTGGTCCCTGGAAAATGGAGATGCTTTTTATTAACTCAGAGAACAAAATCCTCTACATTATGAGTGTTTATTTGCTGTCAAAATTATCCAGATGGTAGATTGACAAGAGTGATACTTCTACCAAGACCACCACAATTCTTATTTGATAATGTATGTGAATTTCCTTTCTCAGCTCAACGGTAGGGTATTTTATTAATCATTGTTACATACAAGCTTCCATATGCTAAATTATAGACTGAGAGTAGAGACAGATCTGATAGATTTGTCTATCATAGATTTTTTATGCTGTTATAAATAGATTACTTGGGATGTTTATTGTTTCTCTACAAGGAAAACTCTATTGCTTACAGAACTTCAGAAAAGGGCAGCTCTAAATTGTTGTGTTCTTTATCTTAGGACTGTGGATCCTATAATCCACTGAACACAGTGACTCAGATCAGATGTGAGGTTATGACCCAAATGCAGGCAAGACTCAGGAAAGTGTATAGCATTTCTTAGATCTAGTATTAAAAACACTCAGCCAAACAGTGACATTTAGGGATCTATCAGTGCCCTTTCTGTAGTGAACTTTTCTGTATTCTAGAGCACAGCACACTGGAGCATTGAGAGCAGAATAAAGGGATGAGCAAAGTTATGAGTAAGCCACGATGACTATGAAGAAGCAGGATTGAAAAGATAGTAAAAGGAGAAACAAGAGATTAAAAAAGCAAGAGGCAGAAATAGATAGATGATAGATAAATAAAAAATTAGATAGACGATAAATAGAGAAGCTTAGTTTCCAGCTACACCAATAATAGCCTATTTGAGACTAAAATTCCAAGATATGTGCTGCCTAGGTCCCTAGAATGTCAGCAAAAGTAGAATAATTTTTTTTCTAGTTTCTTTGTATATGGACACATTGAAACT
>LOJH01013124.1:0-25112 GCA_001685095.1 Ellobius talpinus | reverse complement strand
CTACCAAATGCTGCCCCACTATGGTCAGCCTACCAAGTGCTGCCCCACTATGATCAGCCTACCAAGTGCTGCCCCACTATGATCAGCCTACCAAGTGCTGCCCCACTTGCATTTCAGAATGGAAGTCATATCTGCCAAGCAGAGAACTGACATCAGACTCTGCAGTGGACCAGTGATCTCTAGCCTGCTTTATCAGTCCTTGACAACTCGCTGGCACGGAGCCCTTTGAAGGAGAAATCCGTCCCCCTGAGGTAAATCCCTTGGTGTTATTTCAAGATGCTTGGTCCTACTCTACTGCTTTCCTGGTTCCTTGCCAGGAACTGCACTTGAATAGGAAAGGGTGAGATTTTGATAATTATTAGATTTGGGGCCTGAGCTGCTACTGAATCAAGAGACTCAAGTATCCCAATCCTCTACAGCCTCCATCTGCAGTGGCCATCCATGGCTAGTGAAGGTATCTTCAGGGTAATGATGTCACCTAGGTCTCCCTGGAAACTATGCCAGTAATGGGTTTTCAGGTTCATATCATAAAAATTCCCTGGCTTCTATTTCCCCTACTCTGAGATTTCTGACTTTCTCTTTAATCCTGTACTGCAGATTTTCTGCTACCTTTTTCTTTCCTTAAGCTATTTTGAAGTTCAGTTTTAGCAACCTATACCATAGAACCCTTAAGAACAGCTCCACATGTCTCAGTAAATGCAGAAAACCTTTCATCAAAGTACACATACCTCTGAATTATCCCAGTGTTACCTCTGTATTCTGTCCCCTGTGACTAACACCGTTAAGATTGAATCCCAACGGTGTCATATCCCCAGCATCTGTACCACTTGGCCTATTTCCCTCTCTCTGATGGGGAGACAAGAAGTTGAGGTAGGCAGACACCACAATGTAATGTTCTTGTTAAGTGATATCATGGAATGTTTCCAGGAAGGGCAAGATTTTTTCCTTCTGGCAAATTCAAGGGTCTGCTTCCCTCAACAGGAAGGGTTCAGGGGAATTAGCTGTGCACAGTTCCCAGACTCACCCTTCATGGAGCATGAGATCAGTTTCAGGAGCTTGCTGCAGGACATGACTTTGATATATGGACCTTTGAATTCTCCATGCCTGGGCTTTCCCCAGGTATCTTAAGCTTTCCATCAGGCACTGAGTCTGATGTTCAGTACAACACATCCTCAGGCTTAAGGATACAATCTTCTTCAAAGGCAATGTTAGGGTTCTCTGAGCTTCTTTGCTATTTTCTGTCCAAATTTCTTTAAATCCATCAGATAAAAAAACCCACTCTCCAGATCGTGTGATCATTGCTGCTTGATGAATTCACAATACAGTACAGGGACTCACTCTTTCCAACACTGCTCACCTTGGTCTTATATAAACTGATGACGTAGCCGCTGCATGGTGTGGTTAAGGGGAAGGTTTCTATTGTAGGTATGAGAGAGAGACTAGCTAGAGGCTATACGAATCTCGAAGAATCCAAAACAGAGAGAAAAGGTAGACTGAACATGGGCAGCAGATTGGATGTGGCCAGGGCTAGCTGTCAGAGAGGGGAGAACAGCAGGGAATACAGAATAGAGGAAATATAATAAGAGATGCAGGAACAGAGTATAGAGTGAGCAGGGTTATAAGAATAATGAGGAGGGAAGCCCATGGACTTGAGGAAGTTTAGGGTAGCAGAGGAGGTGAGAAGGGTCAGGATACTAACATGACGTTGAAATGTGTAACAGGTCCTTGTGATACTGAGGGAGCCTGGCAGCCAGCATGAGTCTTGATACACTGATAGATGCCACAGGTAGTTATTTGCCCCTTCTGCCAGAGGTTAGAGAAATGACTCCTTTCACTATATGTGAACTAGTTTCACAAGTTCCTGAAGAATGCTGACTATTATCTAACCTCTAGAAAGCCTCCTGGAGTCCAGGTTGAGTACATTTCTGGATATTTGAACTGCCCTTTGGAGTTTTGGGGGTTTGGATTTCCCCTTGGACCTGAAAAGTATACAAAAGAGGAATCTAGGAAATGGTTCTTCACTGCATAGTCCCTGACTGTAAGTATTGCTTTTAGACAATGAACAATACAACCCCCAGCCCTCCCTTCAGCAGCCTCCATTCTAGAGCAGTTCCGGTTCCTTGGAAGAGAAACATAAGGCAAAGCTTAAAAGCCAGCAAGTGTTAGGAGGGAGGCACACTCTCAAAAGTTTAAAGATGAAAAGTGTGAGGGAGAAGGGAACACTATGATCCATGACGAATTACCCAGAACTTTCCACGAAGCACTGCTAGTCCTGAGGCCATATGAAATATTTTCAGATAAATTCTGTAGACAGCCCTTGCTTAGGCCGGCCCACAAGAGTGAGGAGAACACAGTTACTGGTTTCCCTCCCCTGTTCATGTGACTGCTCAAACTTTCCCCACGGAAGTCTGTCCTTCCCACGTTCCCTGTGTCTTCTAAGTCACTTAGCATGGGACAAAGCAGAGCTCTCGGTGTATCGTGCCCTCTGCCACGTACTTGAAGTGGGATAAGACAGAAAACTCACCCTTCAGCTTGTAATTTTGTCCACGAGAGCCCAGTGTATTCAGCCTGGCCAGTGGATGCAGGGTGAAGCAGGTGACTAATGGACCATAGGAGGCAAGAGGCAGTCACAGTCTGAGCTGACGTTCATTGTCCTTCCGCAACTGTAGAACAGGAGAGGGTTTTAAGAAAAAAGCTATTAGTACCTGGTTACTTCGCCTGTTGTCATGTGGTGTGACCATGCTTCTTTTTGTCTCTGAGGATCCTCAGGAGGGGTTACCATGAAACCATTACACTGCAGAAGGAGGCTATTTTCACACTAGAGCAATTGAGGCACAGTGAGAAGATATTCGCAATGGGAAGGTGTTCCTGACACCACAGGCTGGCACTCCAGAGACCAGCATGCAAAGACTGGAAACACATGGGGTCATTTGGACTCTCTGCACTGCTTCAGGAATCTTCAGAGTCGAGGGATACTGGAGGAAGATGCGATCCTCAATGGCTCAACCTTAAAGGGTACGTGACATCACCTAGACACACATCCCAGGTGGTGCCACAACATCCGTTTGCTTGTGTCATAGAATGAAGGTTCCATGGCCCAGTGGTGACCTAAGAAACTGCTCTCACCTGAGCCCAGTTATCATAAGGATGTCTTGAGAGAACTGGTTTCTGTGATATTCAAACCTTCCGTTTCTGTCTGAGGCTCTAGTTCTGATACTCTGAGAATATTGGCAATCACATTTAAGTAAAGATTAAAGAAAAAATGAAAAATAATTTGAGCCAATTATCTCTCTGGGCCCCATCATGCCTCTCAGATCTCATTAAGCACCTTATCATGCTGGCTAGTAATATAACTCTTCCTACTGCCCGCTGCACTGCTGGATTTGAATTAACTGGTCTTGTTCAGAGAATGGATCGTTACGTTATCAGTTTCATTAGTATAAATTACATAGTGTTGTAATTTATACTCTGGAAGCTGCTGCAGGTATTATGAGAACAAATGTGATCAAAGCTGATGCTAATGCAAGGAAAATATAGTATACTCATCACTCCTTCCTCCATGGCAGTGGCTAAGAGAATCGATGTCTTTAATGAACTTCATGAATATGCCGGCTTCATTTCTGAAAGAAGTCAGTACAAAAGGCTTTGAGAGTTGCTAATAGGTCCATGTGCTTTGAGATAGGAAGTTCATCCTTGTTCAAGATCACTAGCTAGACATTGATGGCTTTCATTTACTTTAGCCCCAGACACTACCTTCCAAAGGACGTGAAGGCACTTTCCTTGCCCAACTTTATTTCTCTGAATATTTGGCCCAGATATTGAAATGCCTGAAAGGTTCAAGTGCGTCCCCCATTCTTTAATTACTTTTCTTCGTTTTTTATGGCCCACTTTTAAAAAGACTGAATTGGGTGGCCAAAGTTTAACTACCCTGCTTCCAAGGCTTTACCCTTGGTGGCTCTTGTGTAATTGCTGTCAGACTTGTAGTGATCTTTTTCTAAATTTGGGGGGAAAGGTTCAAGTTTTTATTTAACCTTCATAATCTTACATTTCATATATATTTTTCATGGATGGATGGAGATGACTTTGTGTGTATTTTCCCATGTGAAGACCGGTATGGATAACTTCCTCTTTTAGGTTTTAGACAGAAATATCAGGGTGATGAACTCATTCAAGATGAGTTCACTGTGAATGAATGGGGGGGTTCATGAGGCCCCACACTTCTCTGAGGCACCACTGGCAATCAATGATTGCTGGGAGAAGAGCTATCAATTTTCTCCAGTGGTATAGCCAGTGATAAGTTGCCCACTCTTTAGTAGATAATAACACCCACAATTGCTCATGAAAGTGATGCTAGCAAAACTCAGTGGGCTGCACAAATATGCATGGAAGTAGGAGAAGGACTCATCGGGAAGAAGAAAGGTTTTAGTAGAGAGGCAGGGGTGACACTGGCAGTGTCCACTTCCCTCTATAGTCAGGCGTCAGGATTCCTGCTGCCCTGGAGAGACTTTCGAAATACTGTTGCCTCTAGTGTCACAGACACAATAGTATAATGAGTGACAAGAAAGCATATCAAAAGGCAGTATAAAAAAAAAGACAGTGAAGAATAAAAAGGCACAAAGGCACACCTGAATTGTTGAACATGAACACCTCACTAAATACTTTTTTGTACATGTGTACCTGTATGCACACTAGTGACATCAAAAAAAACTGAGAATCACACTACATGTGAAAAGTAACCCAGTGCCACGATCCCTAACGTGTTCTCTTTATAAAAAGGCATTATTTAAAAAGAAAATAATTTTAAAGTGATAATATGTAAGCAGTAAGCTTAAGAATGCTGGAGAAGTTTTATTTTTATACTGATAAAGTAACAATAACAAAAGGAGCTGTGACATATAAATGGACCATCTTATAATAATAAGCTGAGCACTGATCACCTTGTCACCACAAATGTGTATGCCCTTAAGAGACCTTTGGGGTGAGTAGTTGAGATTCCTGACTGGAAAGCTCGGCTCTCAAGCCCCTAGTCCCCAGGGGCAAATTTTATGCCCCACCCCCATCTACTTCAGCCCCAGTGACCAGGGAACAAAATCCTCCTTGCCACGCCCAACCATCCTCTACCCCAACAGCAACAATCAGAGCTACACATTCCACCTGCATCTGGAGGAAGAGTGACCACCAGAGTCAGAGAGCCCACCTGCACTGATTGGAGGAAGAGCAAACCCTGGAACTACAGGCCCCATCTGTACCAACTGGATGAAGAGAGAACTCAGAAGGCAGAGGTTCCACCTAAAATGGTTGGAGGAATAAATGGGAATAATAGATGGCAGTGTAAGAATACTTTCAAAAACATCAAGAGCAGTATGACAACATCAGAAACTAGTGGTTCCACGGCAGCCAGACCTGAACTTCCCAACGCAGATGGGCAGAAGAAAATGACCTCTAAAATAACTATGAAGATGATAGAGGCCATTAAAAAGGAAATGAAAAGTTTACTTAAAGAAATGGAGGAAAAGACAAAAAAACTGGAAGAAATCAATAAATCCCTTAAAGAAAGCCAAGAAAAAAAATAATCAAACAAATGACAGAAATATTTCAAGACTTGAAAATATCTTTACCAACTCCACATCTGACAGAGGGCTGATCTCCAAAACATAAACTCAAAAAAACTAGACACAAAAATATCAAATGATCTTAATTTAATTAAAAAATGATGAATAGATCTAAAGAGAGAATTTTCAACAGAAGAAACTCAAATGGCTGAAAAGAATTGCTCAACATCCATAGCCATCAGGGAAATGCAAATCAAAGCAACTCTGAGATAACATCTTATAATTGTTAGAATGACTGAGATCAAAAACACCAATGATGGCTTATGATGGAGAGAATGTGCAGTAAGGGAATACTCCTTCATTGCTGTTGGGAATGCAAACTTGTACAGCTATTTTGGAAATCAGTATGGCAGTTTCTCAGAAAATTGGGAATCAATTTACCTCAAGACCCAGCAATACTCCTCTTGGGCATATACCCAAAGGATGCTCAGTCATACTACAAGGACATTTGCTTAACTATATTCATAGCAGCATTCTTTGTAGTGCTGCTATAGTCAGAACCTGGAAATAACCTAGATGCTCCTCAACCAAAGAATAAATAAAGTGTGCCACATTTACATAATGGAGTATTACTCAACAGGAAAAAAATGACATGTTAAAATTTGCAGGCAAATGGATGGAACCAGAAAAAACTATCCCGAGTGAGGTAACCCAGACCCAGAAAGACAAACACAGTATGTGCTCACTCATACGTGGATATTAGACATAAAACAAAGGATAATCAGGCTACAATCCACAACCCCAGAGACATTAAGTAACAAGGAGGACCATAAGAGGGATGCATAGATCTCCCTGGGAAGAGGAAATAGATGAGATGTTCTGGGTAAACTAAGGCCAGGACAGGTAGAGGAAAGGAGATGGGGGATGGGAGGATGGGAACATGACAGATCAGGATGGTTGAGTTGAGCGCAGGACAGAGAGAGAGAGAGCAATGAAAGAGATATTTTGATAGAGGAGACCATTATGGGGTTAGAGAGAAACCTGGTGCCAGGGAAACTCCCAGGAACCCACAAGAATGACCCCAGCTAATACTTCTAGCAATAGGGGGAAGGGTGCTTGAACAGGCCATCCCCTGTAATCAGATTCATGACTACCCTAACTGTCATCATTGAGTTTTCATCCAGTAACTGGCAGAAACAGATGCAGAAATCCACAGCTAAAGACTGGGCCAAGCTCCAGGAAATTATATGAGCAAGGGGCTTTCAAGATCATGATGGGGATATCCAAAAACACAGATAACCAAGCCTGTGGGAGCTCACAGACTCTGGACCTATAGCTAGGGAACTGGCATGGGACCAACCAAGGCCCTCTGCATCTGGGTGACAGTTGTGCAGCTTGGTCTTTTGTGGGGTCCCTAGCAGTGGGACCAGGACATGTCCATGATGTATGAGCTGGCTCTTTGGAACCTATTCCCTAAAATGAAATGGGATGCCTTGCCCAGCCTTGATGCAAGGGGATGGAACTTGGTCCTGCCTCAACTTGATAGGACATGCTTTGTTGACTCCCATGGGAGGTCTCACCCCTTCTGAATGGAAATAGAGGAGGAGTGGATGGATGTGGGGTAAAAAGGAGGTGTGTTGGGAATGGGAAAAGAGGTGGAAAGGGAAACTATGGTTGGCATGCAAAATAAATAAATAAATAAATATATAAATCCCCCCCCAAAAAAGACCAATTATGCATAGAGGCCAAGAGATAGCTCAGTTGTTGGGAGCTCTTTTGTTGGGTGCTCTTGTAGAGGACATGGGTTCAATTTCCAAACTGACATGGAGGCTTCCAAACACCTATAACTCCAATCCAGGGAAACTGACGTCCTCTTCTCACTTTTGTTGGCACCAAGCACACACTTGGTTCACCTACAAACATATAAGCAAAGCACTCATACAAATAGATTATAAATAGATAAATCTTATTGTAAAAGATCAGTCTGTGACTTAAAGACTGAGCCAAATAAAATGGACAGGGTCTTACTGTAGGTATTTGTCTTCCATAGTACACTAAGAAAGTATACAAAAACAAAAACAGAGTTTCAAAATGATAGGGGTCTACAAGGAAGGAAAACAAACCAGGATTGGCCTTCATTCACACCATTGTGCATTTGGGAAGCATTTTCAGGTTTCAAGGCAGAGGGTAACAGAGTTACATAATCTCCAGGAGTTTGGAAGATATATGTTAACATTTGGGATGGAAGTATGGCTAACATTTTTAGTCCAAAACGAGTGGGAAGTTGACAGAGACAACTTCGGATCTGTATAGATAAGCCTCTTGGGTCTGATCCCTCACATATACATGAAAGAAAAATACCCAACAGTGAACAAGAATAGTAAGAAGGATGAAGCTGAACAATTCCCAGGACTCACATATGGCTTCAACTACTACGGATGAGCTTTGTCACACTCAGTGGAGCTATCAGAACACCCTGACTAAAGTTCTTCAGCCTCATTGGACAGGAAAATTCCCCCTAGACTGAGGCTTCTCTGGACCTGCAAGCTGACAGGCACATCTCGAGAGGACGCTAAGTCAATTAAGCCCAGGTCAGACTCAACTCTGACAGCATATTAATGAAACACAGCCAATGAACAAACAGCATAAAATTCTCTTCCTGCCATCCAATCAAAATTTATGAAGCATGCAAAGATGTGGGCCAATATAACTCACTGGCAGTTGTAAGTCAATGTATAGAAAGAGACCTATAAATGACAGGGAGGAGAGAGCCCAAAGAACACACAAAACACTAATTACACAAGCTCCATATGCTTAAGAACGTTGAAATGAATATGAATATCCTGCGAAGACAAGTTTTAAAACAGAACAGAACCTGTAGATAAGTACAGCATCAGAACAAAAAGCCTGCTGGCCGTCACGAAAAGAAAACAAGGCTGTAAGCAAAGGCCAGCAAACTGGAAGACATGGTTCCCAAGCTGATTTCAAAATAAAGCACAGAGATATACAAAGATAAAGGTAACAAATAAGTATTCACAGTAATCATCTAACATATAAACAAAGGACTAAGAGATAGAAATTCAACAAACAATGCCAAAATATTTCCAAGATCTGAGAAAAATTTTTTAAATTCCATGAGGCTAGGGAGGTAGCTCAGCTGATTCAGCTGATAGAGTACTGGCCTAGAAAGCTCAACGCTCTGGGTTTATTCCCCAGAAAGATAAAACTGAGTGTAATCGCTCACACCTGGATTCCTAGCACTAGGCAGATGGAAACAGTAGGTTCAGATGTTCAAGGTCACCCTTGATCACCTACTGAGTTTGAGGCCAGTCCAGGATGCATGGCACTCCCAGCAACAACAACAAGAGAAAGCTCACCAAATTCCAATAAACACAAAAGCCTTCCACAGCAGCCACAATCGCACTGGTTAACTCTAATCATGAAAAGAGAAATCTTCCCAGCATCCAAGGATGAAGGGGTGGTGGGCACATCACTCATCCTATAGAAAGCACTTCTCAGGCATCTTGAGCCAGTAGAGTGCAAGAGAAAGGCACAACAGCACACAAGAAAAAGATGGACATGTGGGTATGCATGAAATCATGACAGGAGAACAAGAAGAAAACTAAATAAATTAGATGTAATGAAGAAGTGACACATTGCAAGGGTATTGCTGTTGTATCCCATGTGTTCTAGGAACTGTGGGATGGCCAAATGGGTCATGTAGAGGCAGAGAAGAGATGTTTTTAAATGAAAATAAAAACTTTGAAATGAATATACGGTAAGTCAAATTAATTGCATCTCAGATTATGAAATAAACTATTAATAAACTTTTAAACATAGTAACAGACAATAAAAAGAGAAAAGAGAGTAAAAGGAGTAAAGCATTGGTGAGGTATACAATAATTTTAATAGCTTTAAAGGTACTTAGGGGTGTTCAGTAAAGAAAAGAGAAGAAAGGGGACAGCAGAAAAAAATACATGAACATCTAGTGGCTAAGAATGAGCAAGATACAATGTACGAAATTTTTTAAAAATTTTTGTCCCAGCACTTAGAGGGCAGAGGCAGTCATATCTCTGAGTTCAAGGTTAGCCTGGTCTACAGAGTGAGTTCTAGGACAGCTTGAGCTACAAGGAAAGACTCGGTCTTGGAAAGAAAAGAAAAAAATGGATTCTTTGTGCTCCAGATCCAAGATGGCAGGAGGAGCTTGAAGAGATCGGCAAATGTGGAATGTAAAACTTCCAGGTTGATGAAGCTGATTTATTGTCTTGGCAAAGGCTTACTGTTTCTGACAACCCTATACATGATAAGGAGGTCTTCAGAATTGAAATCAACCTTCCAGCCGAGTGCCCATTGAAATCACCCATCATCACATTTAAAACAAAGATCTGCTACCCTAATGTTGATGCGAAGGGGAAGATCTGCTTGCCAGTAATTACTGCTAACCCTGGAAGCCAGCTGCCACGACAGGCCAAAGTTGTCCAGTTCCTCATAGTACTGGGGAATGACCCCAGACTGAGGATCCACTGAGCTGACCTAGCTGAAGAATACTCTAAGAACCATAAAAAATTCTGTAAGAATGCTTAAGAATTTACAAGGGAGTATCAGGGAAAGAGACCTCTGGACTAAAATCTGCGGTGAGTGATTCCAGCAAGTTTGAGCAGAGACTGCATGCCACTATCTGGCATCTGCTTGTGACAGTTGCTAACTTTCTATAGTTTTCTTAATCAAAAGTGGTTTAGGTAACCTATAAAAAAGGATTTAAAAAATTCAGATGTTCCAAATAAATTAATCAATAAATAAACCAACACATGATATCCTATTAAACTAGGAAATTCGTTCATTATAGCACAGCTAATAAGGGGAGGAATTTCCCCCTTTCTGTCTGAAAAGGACAGTCTGTCCTTTAAAATTTTAAACCTGTGTATTGAGCACTTCCCATTAGCTGAGAACACTGATTTGCTCTAAAAGTCAACAATGAATAAGAATAGTCTGTGTCCTGAAGGAACTTACAGTCCCAGTCTGATAGTCAAAGACAATGGCCCAAGGCATTCCTGTCACAGGAGTATAAGTGCAATGAAGGAAGATTGAGGCCCTGTGTACCAGTGCCACCTGACAGGACATACGCCAAGGCCATCAAGAGCTGACTTGGACTTACTCCAGTGTCCTTGGGCAGACAGAGCATACAGGAAAAGTATCTAGGTAGAGAAGCTTGACAGGTATAAGAGAGTTGAGCTGCTTTGTGTGAACTGACAGAACCCATCAACAAAGGCAGGGCGATGGGAGATGGCATGTTGGAGTGGCAGTGTCTATTCTCACAGACTGCATTTCTCTGGCTCCAAACCCCATCTCATCAAAACCCTGTGGTTTAAGTAGCAATGTGTATCATCACAACACTCCTCCAGGGCTTCCAGGGCTGCCCTGAGGGGTATGAGCAGTTCCAAAAAACTCTTGTGTTTGAACACTTGGTCCCTAGCTGTTGGCTTGTTTGGGGGAGCTGTGGATCCTTTTAGGCAGGAGGCATAGCATGGCTTTTGGGATTATGGCCTGAATCATTCCTGACCCAAGCTCTCGGCTTCTTGGTCAAGGCCATGTGAGAACTGCTTGTCATTGCAAATCTGATCCCTAACATGATGCATTGCGTTCTCTGAAACCACTTATCCTCCTTTATGACAGGTTTTCATTCATAACAATAAGAAACTTATAGACAAAGAACCAGAAGCCACATGCTGAACTATCAGGGCTAAGAATGGATTCTGGCTGACACATAGCAACACCAGAGCCCCAGGTCTCCCTGGCTATGTCCTAACCAAGCTCCTCACATATTTCTGCTCACGCTGCATTTCGGTACTTGCACGCCGAATGATTGTACCAGGCAATAATATCCTTTGGGGTTTGTCTTTGTTGTGTTTGTTCATTTTATTGTGAAGCCTTTTTCGCTCCTCTCAAGATACTTGTTGTCCAGTGCAGGGGCTATGTAAAAAGCTGCAGGCTACCATGTCAGAAACAAAGCAATTGTGCACCCCTGCTGCAGCTTCCATTCGTGCCATACAGCAGTTCAAAGACCCAGGAAGTCTCAGGCCCTTAGTGTGATGATCTTAAGTCCTCTCCATAGCACTCAAGGGTGCTCATCAAAGAGGTGTGGTCAGCAACAGGAAGTGAAGCTATCAGTCTGGACTACTTCAAGCTGTCAGGGCATCAAGTTCAAGAATATGGGGAACGACATTTAAGCACACAACCAGGAAGGTGGCTAGAAATCAGAGTGGGGTGAATAATGACCGGAAGGGTCTATGAAGATGTTCTCTCCACGAGACAAAACAGCACAGGCAGCTGAGACTGACTAGCCAGCTCCCTAGAGATGGGGCTCTGCCTGAGGTCTGGCCTGTGCCTGACTCACTCAGCCTGGGGAGTGCGCTGTTGTGTGTGTGGCATTCAATCTGCTCAGTGAATAGCAACTGGAAATGTAAAACCAGGAGAGTTAAGAGCTAACACACACAATTAAAATATACAAAGGAGAAGCAAAATCCAGAGTAATAATTTGTTATACTTTACAGTCACCCTTCTTAGACAAGGAGAAATATGTCCAAGATGGAAAGCAATAGGAGTGATTACATAAGCAAAGACAGTATGCTTCCTACCTCCAGGCTATTCTAGGCTGCTAAGAGCCTGGAGTAAAGTTAGATTAGGCTGCAATGTCCAGGATTTATCTGAAAATACCCCAGGGAAATAACACAAGAAAAATAGGCCTGCCATGTTGACATCTTCTTTGTGTGCATCTGTAAGTAAAAGTTCTGATGAATGGTCCCATCCCTGACCTGCTTCAAGTTTTCTCATTGAATCTGATGAATTTGGAAGAGATAGGCACTGAGACATGAATGGAATTACTTGGTACCCACGTAGCATATTTTTGAGTTGATTTTAATTTGACCTATGAGAGCAACCTTGACCATCATTCAGTAACACATCTCTCCCTCAGGCGCTCAGTTACAGGTCCTAAATATTTGGTGCTACTAAGCAAATTACATTTGCGGTTTCTTTAAAAAAAAACGCAAAAGGCTCATCCAGAAGAGGGTATGACTAGGGTCAAGCACAGAAAGACTTGATCTCGTGGAAGAGTGAAGAAATATGTGACTAGAGAACACAGTGTTGAATTGCAAGGTGAGTTTGCTAGTGCTTATACAATCTATCGTTCAATACGCAGGCTGAACCAAGCAACCATGGTATCAGATGATCCTGGATGAACAGCAAAGAGGGCAAGGCATTGACAAGATGGATTTCATGAAGATTGGTGCGTTGACATCTTTCTAAGTGTGTAATTCTCAAGGAGTAGAATAGACACTGATGGGACCGTGATTATAGAAGAAGGCCATGTCAGCCACACTCGCTACATGATGCTGGCCGTCATTATCATCCAGCCAGCAAGGCGTGGAGCTGAACATATACCTAGGACGTAAATAAAGATGCTTAAGTGAAAAGTATTGAAGAGCACTACAGATGAACGCAGATTAAATGCTACCATAGCTATCACTCATAATGTAACTTCTTCGTCATCCTTGCATCTTAAAAGAAATTTAAGCTTTGATGTCCCATAGTTATGACCCTATGTTATTTGAATGGCTTTTGTTAGTTGTTTTTCAAAATTCTTGTGAATGTGGCAGTCGTTCCTGGAATAATCTGTCCATCAGCTCACTCTTCTATTCATTTATACATACGTACTTTCTCCTCTCTCCTCTCCATACCTCCCTCCCTCGCTTTCTTTCTCTCTCTCCCTCCCTCCCACCTCTCCATCCCTGGAAAGCTAGCTCTATTTGTTTTTATTATTCATTCAAAGCAGAACATGTCTGCTACAGCATATTGAAGTTGTTGGCTTCCCCCAAAGCAAGTCTACCTAGGAGACCAAAAAGCATTTATGTAGCCCCATCTTGAGAAATGCACCTCTGTGTACCATCTCCTTAACTCCAACGGAGAGATTCTGAGATGATCTTTGTGCTGAAGAGCAATCATGGTTATCACACTAGTCGAGCAACCTAAGCTGCAGAGACGAGGAAGGAAGAGCACATCTGGAAGGGATAAAGAGAGGAAGAAGCAATTGATCCTTAGCAAGCAATGTGGAAAATGAAATAAACAGAGCTTCTCGCACATGCTTGTGCTGCTGAGAGAGATAAAGCCATTAGCCATTAGTGCTAATAGGAAATGTATTACCCCCACGGCTAGGTCTTCCCACTTAGCAATAATCATAGGGCTTGATCAGCCTCTGCTGAGGACCTTCCCTCCTCCCTGTCTATTTTCCTCTTTGGCTGCTAAACTGGTGATTGTTTCCTGTTTATCAACCCTCTGGGTTCCAGCGTGCACACACGTTTGCTTGCAGATGAGTAAGTAAGAAGGCTGTAATTTTCTTCAGCCAAGCTGTCTCTGCACTCTCAGTACAAGTATTCTTAGGAACAGAATGCTTCTTTTCTGCAGTGTCCCGTCTTCCAGAAGAAAATAGTGGGAGAGGCTCCCCATCCTTCATTATCCTCACTTCTGTATCTTTTTGTTGTGTCCTTTTGTTTCTTCTATAGGGATCAGTTAAGATTCATACTTCAAAATTCAAGCTTCACTTGGTTTCTCAGATACCAAAGAGAAAGTAATTTCCTCCTCACAAAGTCAAGTAAATAAAGATCTATTGGTCTGAGACAGACATGTGAACACAGTTGGAAATGACTGATTTAACAGTCATTTTTAGGACTCTTAAGAGTCATTGACATCTATATTTTATGCTCCCGTTTTTTCTCTCTCTTTTTTTTTTAACTGGAAGAGCACAGTGCTGATGAAGAAACAGGATCATAGACTTATTGGTATCCCTAGGAAACTTCCATTCTTGCCAGTGAAACAACTTTCATTCCAGACCCCTCCCTCTTCTGTCAAACACTAACAGTCTGGTGGAAATACAGCCAGCTCCGTGAACGCAGAAGGAGTAAGACGCTACCTGGCCAAAATCTAGGACTTCCCAGGTGAGACCGTCTCTCAGATGAACCTCGGCTCCATGTGAAATAATCTGGGTGGGGGAAGACTGAGTGCAAGGGAGCATGCTTTACAGAATGGTAGGCCTATGCGGTCTTGAGATGAAAACTCAGAGAAGCAAGAGCTAGCAGCACTTGGAGACAATGGATATAGGGGCAGGGAGCAGGGCTTAATTGCCAGAAAAAAAAATAGTTTAAACCTTACTAGGTACACATCTTACTAGGTACACATTGAATATAGCTAAACCATAAAGTAATGTAAACACGTTTGTTCATGGAAGGTCTCCGGAAGCAGAAAGTGTTCTCTCGCGTGTATTTTTCTATTGGTGGAGAATTCATTTCAATCCGTTACACCACTGATACATCTAATTTATAAACACTGGCAGGCTGGAATTTCACTAGCAGAGGACTACTTAGTATACCTTACATGCGAAGAAGAGTGTCGGTTTTCTATTCTTTGCCTTATCTAGTCACAGCAGCCTTGTGAAGCAAACAGCACAATCTCATTAATAAACAAAGAGGAAACCGACTTTGAACCTTGTTAACAGCTCTGACATTCACGGCAGTAAGAGTAGGATCCAGGAATTCTGAAGGCCAGATTGCCTGTGACATCATCGGCTATGCAAACACACATGCCAAAATGTGGGCAACGGAAAAATAGAACAAGGAAGCATAAATAACAGAAAGCGCAATTTAAAGGACATGGTTTCATCTTAGGAAGAGTCACTGCTTCTACTTCTCACTGGAGCACACGAATTTAGTGGCAGTCTCCTGAAACTGAACACAAATTGAGCCCATTTCCCTTAGCCGATTTTACAGCCGCTCAAGGTTGTTGTCAACTTCACATGAGGTTTGAGGACATTCTGGGATACATGAGGCTGTGTGTCAAAAGTAACATAACAAAAGAGAAAAAAAATGAGAGAGACAGCTGACTGACTGAATGAACGAATGTAGGGTGCTTTACATTTTCCAAGGACAAATAATATATGTCATTAGGTAGAAAGAAAAAAAATCAATGTTTAACAAATCAAAGTCAACATCCATCACCTACACATACAGTGACAGCCCACACTGGAGACCCACACTGGAGACCCACACTGGAGACCCACACTGGAGACCCACACTGGAGACCGGCCCCACACAACTGTTGCACTATAATGCAGGATCAACTGAGAGAAGAGTTTATTAACATTATTTATGAGTCACAATGACCCATGCAAAAAATCGGTGCTGAAAAATGATATTTTGGGTCCATGCAGTTATTAGAACCCTATATTTTATGGAAGGGTTTTGATTCGACTCATAACAAGGACTACCCCCATCTGGTGTTTGCACAAGCTGCCCTAGGCAGTATCATTGCACCTGTAAATATATGAGCATAGTCACCTTTAAGAGTTAGCAACACTGTAAAGAGGCCCACTGAAAAGTAGCCAACTTGCTTCACTCAGCACATTTTAAATAACAGCTAATCAAGGGGGAAACATTCATTTTCTCTAAACAAAAGTACTTGCTTCATTAAGCAATGTGTTGACAGCTGATATGATAAATGTAAATAGCAAGTGCATATTTTCCATGCAGCGTCACCGAGAAGGAAGGTACACAGATTATACTTCTGGAAGGATGACTGCCTCCTGCAGACAGCTTAACAGCCTCTTCTTGCTGCACATACAAAAGGGTGCTGATGGCAAACAAGGGATGCTGGCAATCCAACATTATTTTCTAATATAATACCGCTTCAACTACATGATCAAAACACAAAAGATGAGCACCAAATAAAGAAGTGAAAGAACAATTAGAATAGATAAGCAGTATTAATGGAATATTTTGTTGAAACAAAACAAAAAGACACATACTATGAACTTTTCTTTGGAAATGTATACACCTTATTTTTAAGACATCTTCTTGTATTTCTGTAGTTTCTAGAATAAATTATGCCCTTTAGCAACTGAAATCATCACTTCTTCCCCCCGTAAATACACTGAATATTGTATAAATAGTTTTAGTGTCTTACAACAGGAAAACTTGGTTAAATTATGAGGAAATTCCAAGCAAAAAATTTAGCTTGTGAGAAATATATCACAATCTTTCTTTTAACAGTTTTACACTTTTATTTGAAAATTTCATATATGCAAAAAATGCATTTTGACTCTATCTACCCCCATTGCCTTCTTCTAACTATCGCCAGGACCCACCAACCTATCTCCCTTCTAACTTCACATTCTCTTTTCCTTATTATTTTATTATAATAATGAGTATTTCTCGGTCCCATTAGTGATGCCCATATATACAGGGTGTACGGTCATCCACTGGGCTACCACCAGCCACATCCCCAAACTAAAGTGAGTCTCCTTCCTTCAGCTACACGTGAGGCCTCAAGAGCCCCTCCCCTTCGTACCAATGGCACTTAGCTAGCTCAGAGTGTTGCTTTTTCTCCCCTGGTTTTTTAATGTACAAAAAAATCAAGGAATAGATTTGTGGTCAACTCCTTACAGAATACTTTGTTTTTATAATATATAAAAATTGTTTCTTAAAGATGCCTTCACCACTATCATATTGGAGGAGAGTCCTGGGTATCCTGTTGCTTCTTCCTATAGTGGTGCACAGAGCCTTGTTTGGGTGAATATGAGTCACACAGAGAGCAAATGAAAAGTGTAATTGGCATCACCACCCCTCTCCTAAAGACTGTCAGGCTGAGACCCCAGGAAGAAGCAAGCCCCAGACAAAAACATTCTTTGTTATTGTGAGATGCCTCCTGTGGGGGTAAAGGAGGTATGTGGAAAGCAGCAAGCATATCTCCTTGGACAGCTGCCCGAGGGAATCAGCCAGAGTGATTTCATTTTAGAAATAAATCTACACTACTAGTCACATTGCATCATGGGAATCTCCCCACACTGAGCTCCACCATGTGGCATTCACTGCCCAGCAGGAGAAATAATGGCTTCTCTAGCATGAGGCCTTGTCTATGCCAACAGCAGTGTTGATCTTTCTTCCCTCCAAATACCCAGATCACTTTTCTTTATTTGGGTACATTTGTTTGTAGTACTACATACAAATCTTGCTCCTACCCTATCATCCGAATTTGTAGTTGGCACTTGTAACTACTGATTGATATTCTCAAGGGAAGCCTTTTTGCTTTGTTTTATTCCTGAGTAGCTAAGCATC
Organism: Ellobius talpinus; assembly: GCA_001685095.1. Classification (NCBI taxonomy): domain Eukaryota; kingdom Metazoa; phylum Chordata; class Mammalia; order Rodentia; family Cricetidae; genus Ellobius; species Ellobius talpinus. Next base: position 7,399 of record LOJH01013124.1, on the reverse strand, counting down.
AAGAATAACATATGCTCAGCAGCTATGTAATACATAAGTTCATAAATGTCTCTCACAATCTCCTAAACATTGAGGGTCCAAATATAGACATTTGCTATTTCACCTCTGAGTCACTTCATTCCGGTGCTTATGAATGCTTAGCCTATCACAGGATCCCTTCTGAAGTCACCTTGTCACAATATGGCTTGCCTTTATTCTGTCATTTGAATCTATAAGTTGCTGTGATCAAACATGACCAAGGGAACCTACAGGGAAAAAAATTATTTGGGCTTATGGTTCTAGAGAGATAAAAGTCCAGCATGGCAGGGAGGCATGACAGCAAGAGGCAGGCATTGTGCCAGGTGGCAGGGCAGGGAACCAAGAGATCACATCTTCAAATGCATGAATCTTTCGAATGCAGAAGCATGAAGGAGAGAGACAGAACTAAAAGCAGTAGAAGGTGCTGTCAATGCTCACCCCCAGTGACATGCTTCCTCCAGCAAGGCCACACCTCATAAATCTCACCAAACTGTGCCACCAACTGAGTACCAAGTATTCAACTATCTGAGTCAACTGGGGAAGCTTTCTCCATTCAAATCTCTACACATTATTTCTTCTCTGAGATTATTGTTGTCTCAACACAACAGGATTGACATATTGATGGATTTTAGGTGATTCTTAGAAAAAAATCACTAATTTATTCAAACTGCAAGTGGTAAGAGCAACATAAAGTGCATGTTTGAAGACAGTGTCGTTAGATCAAATAATGAATATTTTAAAAAATGACATGCTACTCCATGGCTGCTGGTTGTTCATGCAGCCCACTGCTTTCTTATCTGACTTCATGTGAAAGCCATTTGTTCATCCCCCAAAACAGAACCCTGACGATTTAATGTTCAATGACTTGAATGTCTACATCCAAAGCTTGCTTAGATAGTGATAAAACTGAAGATGAAAATCATTCCTAAAAGTATTTGAGCTAGATAATCGTAAATAAATTATTATATTACCTATGAATAGTTCTGCATGAAGAATCATGTTAGCTGGAAAAATGTTACCTTCTACAATACAAAAGAAGCATAAAATCTCTAAATTTTAAAATGACAATTAATTATTGCCCATAAGACATTCCAAAGAGTTGGTCTTTGTCAATAAATAGACCTGTACCTACCTAGAACTGTGGAAGCTTCTAGGCCCATTCATGGCATGGGTCTGTGTTCGACAGGTCAATGTCTTCTGTTCAGCCAGGGGCTGGGCAGAACTTGACCATTAGCTCTCTCACTGTGACCACCCCTGAGAAGGGAGGCTGAGAAGGAGGTGCGTATGAAGAGGGAAAATCAGCCTGTGGGCAGCTGGCCAGGCAAGCATGTGTCTTACTACATGTGTTAACATTTCTGCCATTGGTGCCATTTCAGCATAACTTCTGCCGTCCAATAAGACATAAATTCTCCGTAGGAGACAAGATCATTCTGTTGAGAATATCCGGTAGCTTCCTTTCTTAATCTTCATATGCTGGCTTCAAAAGTTGATTTACTTATTAAGATTCACTATCTTCTCTTATGAGATAACGTCGCTCTTGCTGCTATTAACCAAAACTCCTGCTTCAGAAATATGATAGAGAACATTTCTCTGTGAAGTTGGTTTCTTTTGTGTTGTCATCAATACATATTGACCCAGTTGCCCTGAAGGTCTGGCCTCCCTGCTGAAGCAGACTAGCTCACCTTATGCCCCCAGTACACAGAAGCCCAAAGCTTCCATGCAGGCATTTCCTGTTTTCCTCCAGTCAGGTCAGAGTGACTTCATCCCCAGTATGCTTTCACCTGCTGCTTAGTAAAACTGTCCTCATGTAATTTAGGGTCCACGTGACAGCTGTATCTGTAACCCAACAGATGTCTAGGTAGTTAAAGTTACCCTGGAGTGTGGTGCCAGGGGTCTTCTAGCCCTTTGAAAATGGTCCAGTATTTATCATTTTTGCTCTGGCATAGTCCCAAGGGATGGCAGCAGATGCGATGAGTGCCCACTGGGGCATCTTTACTTGTCTTTGTTCTTTATATCCTTTCTTAACACCCAATAATTCTTAGCAACAGACTACAGGGCCTTGGCAATGCAAGCCAAAATAGCTTGAATATGACCAATTCCCTCTAACGAGGTCAACAGGAGCCAGGAGTCACACGTTTGCCACACAACAGACAAGAAGGTTGGATATATTGCTTTGCTGTATGGAAACAGAAGCTTGAAAATTCATAAGAAAACAATATATGTGATATATAAGATATCAGTGATATATAAGATCTCTATCCCATTTCATCCACCAAGATGAGAATTCACAAGAAAATAAATGTGGATTTTTTTAGTAGAAGTAATTGAATTTTGCTAGCCTTCCATCTACTACAAATATCCCCTGTGTATTCTTATTTAAATTTTCTTGCATTGCCCCAATTGAGCTGTCAATCATTTTCTTGGAGTGCAACTTTCCTCCCACCCCTCTCATATCTTGCCTTCCTGCTGCTCAATCAAATACACAAGCAAGTAAGCACACGCACGCACGCGCGCACACACACACACAGATACACACACACAATTCACATGCACAGAGGTGGCACAAAAAAAATTGAAGCAGTTACTGATGCCAAGAGCACCCTGCCGTGTTTGCAGGGTGCAATATTTTAACCAACACTTATTTGCGGTATGGCTTGTACTTGTGCAGTTGCCAAGATGAACAGACTCAACTCAGAAATGAGACTCTCTGAGCATAATGAGAACCTGACAATCCTTTAACAGCAGGAGACAATATGATCACAGGATTGTAAAGCCAGCTCTACAGGGTGAGTGCTATAGATTGGCCAAAGCTTCTTGGCACCGTTCGTTAGCCTCACAACATAAGCAGTTCGTGCTCACTGAGCAGTTGTAAGGCCAGTTTTCTCTTAAAGGTTCTATTTACCTCACAACACACAAGGTTTTCAAACTTGTGATTAGTCTAAATCACCTATTTTTCTCCATATATTCTGCAATACCAAAGGAAAAATGTGCATTAAAATATCTTTGTTTCAGGACACTGACTTTTGGTAACTTGACTTTGAATTTTAGGATAGTTTGGAGTAAGTAACCATTCATGGAGGTTTTTTGTTTGTTTGTTTGTTTGTGTTTTGCCCAAAAGAGCAGAGTTAAAGAACAACCATACAGCTTGTGGAAGTGAGAATGATTGACTATTCATTTTTTAATGTGGTCCTGGAATAGGACCCAATTGTCACAGCATGAACATAGGAAATATTGTGCCCTTTAGTAACAAATTATAAATGTAATATTGAAGAGCTAGTAGTTATTTGTTTTCAAAACCATTATTTGAGAGATGTGTCACTTGTTAAGAGTGTTCATGGCTCTTCCAGATGATCTTAGCACAGGGCACACACACGAGTAAACTATTATCAACTAAAACTGCAAATATGTACTCACAGGCCCTTGCAAGTAGATTGAGCAGTGCTTTATTTGATTATAAAGTTTTTGTCACTTATATTTTTATTTTAATTCAGAAAACTGCAGAGATTTAATGGGAAATTATAAGCTGAATGGCCGTGGTATTAGTGATCCTGAGAAGATTAAGTAAAGATTAATTGTGATTTGGTTGGAGTGTTTTCTTAGTCTGCGAATGATTTGGCATGTGACCCCAAAGAGAAGATGATCATTAACTAAACATAATGTCACCTAATTCCAGAATAATGAGAAACTAGACCTGGAGTCATGCATTTCTAGGCATCTTCCTTGGCATGGTGCGCACAGTCTACAGAAGGATGTCTTAGATTCCCATCCCTACAACAAAATATCTGAGTTAACCCATGAGGAAGAAAGAAGATTCATTTGGCCCACAGTTGTCCATGGCTGAGTTCATAACTAGATGACCCTGTTGTTTGGGGCCTGTGGAGAACAGCACATCGCAGAAAAGACAAGGTGGGAAGAAGCTTGCCCCACCCAACCATGGAAGGAACTCAGGGTCCCCTTTGAGTGCATGTCCCAGTGAGTTGAGGTCTTCCTCCCACACTCTACCTCTCAGAGTCTCAACAAATAGCACCACAGGATGGGGCATTTAGGGGCAGTACAGCAGAATGTTTTCGCAGAAGCTGCCATTTGCTGCTGAAGCACGGTCTTTCCGTCCTGTGATTACTGTCCAGAGGAATGTGACCTTTTTGATCTTTATGTCCTGTTTTGTATTGCCAGCCCTGTTTGTAGTGACATGAATTTATACAAGGAAGAACTCAAACACAACTAGCTCTTTATTTTGATCATAATGAGACTTTCTGCACTGCTGAGTATGCTAAACTGAACTAAGGAAGGGTGGAAGGTCTCCTGTGGCTCAGATCCCACTGTCTTTACAGTGTGGGCCACACAGAACTTGGATACTTTGTTTTAAAGATAATACAGTTGGGGTGAGGACTGGAGAGATGGCTCAGGGCTTCAGAGCCCATACCATTCTTGCAGTGGACCTGAGATCCATTCCTAGCATTTATATTGGGTGCCCATGAGTCCAACTCCTGGAACCTGACGATCTTCTCTGAACCCTAGTGGTACTTACATGCAGACACTCCCACACAGGTACACATGCAAATAATTTAAAGACAAAAGGAAACCATAACAAACATGTAAGAGAATCCCACACTACAAAGGCTGTCTCTGTCCCAGTGTAAATCTTGAATAAATAAGAGTTTTTATATTCGTCCTATTCCTGCCATGTATCAGGCAGTAAAACATACAGAGCAGGCAAAGAGGTGATGAAAAACTTGGGTACCCAGCAACTTTGCCAAAAAGAAATAGACCCAACTCTCTCTACTTCTTCGGAAACAACATACTAAAGATCCATTCTTATCTTACAACCACTGATTAGTAACAAAGGTAGACAAACCAAGGCTGACTTACCCCACTGCCCAGCATACAACCCGAGTAGCCCCTTCCTCAGAACTCTGCATGCACACTCAGTCAGGCACAAAGCTCTTCCTTTCTTTAGCACCTGGAAATTTACACTCAACTTCCCACATCCACCTGAGGCTCAGAAAACGTTATGGGCCCTTCTTTCATGTGGGCTCCTCCTTCGTTCACCAGGTAAAATCAACCAAGCTTGTCTTTGTACCCATAGCAAGGCCTACGCAGGCACTAATTCAACACTGATCATTACTGGACTCTGAATTGTCACATGAGAAGCATAATTACACACATACAGCAAAGCATCACTTGAGCGGATAAGTGCTCAATTGGTACTTGTTGAATGGATGAGAAAAACAAAGCCCCAATTCAAATGGGGGCATAAACTCATCCAGCCTCAAGAGTCTCCTGTGTCGCTTGCACTCAGGTGACTCTCCTTTTAATCTGTCAGTGGCTCCTTAAGGGTAACATAAACCACTCCATCATGTATGCTTGGCATACAGACATATATTTAATCTCAACAACTTGGTAACTTTGGCAATAAGTATGTACCTGTGAAAATATCACCTCGTGTCCCCACCCACCTGGGTTCAGTTTGCTGTTTGCTATAAGAACACTTAGCAAATGTCTGTCCTCCGCAGATTTTAAGCATGTGATAGGGTTGCTCGCCACAAGAGCTGCAGTGTATATACAGTGTACAGTGTACAATGGATGCCTGGAAGCTACTATCTTGTACCAGAATTTTACTCTCTGTCCTTTAATTGTGACTATTTTAAGAATTTTGTGTAAGTGGTATTGTATAATGTTTTATTCTTTTGCTGGTTTTGCTTAACCTTTTAATTTTTTTTTTAAACTGGACTCAAACAATTGTCAAAACTTACAGAATCCTTTTCCTTTTAAGACTGGGTAATGTTCCAGCACAGGCATATACTGTGAGGTCTTTATCCAGGCATCTATTGGTAACAATTTGGAGCTGTACATGTCATGTTGTGAGGATGTTTTGCTAATACAGTCAAAGAATTCACTATAAATCAAACAAATAATAGAGAAGATAATGAGATCATATTTTAAAACACTTGCTAAAGCAAAGTGAAGTGTGGCACTCTTCTTCCTAGCACTCAGCAGTAAAGGCAAGTGCTCTCAAGCCATATAGAGAATTCCAGACCAGCTTGGACTACATAGCAAGACCCTCTCACAAAAAATCATGTTCACACTCTACATTTGTTTATTTCAAAAGAAGTGAAAGAGAGGGGAAGTTAAGCTTAAAATATTTGATAAACAGAAAATGCATCATGAAATATCATTATACATTTAAATATATTTTCCTCCAAATAAATATAGTATATATCTATGAATATATATACATATACATATGTATATATATATATATGAAAACTTTAAACCTAACTCCACTGAGAATGATTCAACTTGTAGAGCTAGAAAAGGCTGGAAAAAAGGCAGGCAGGGCTTCCTGCCGCAAAATTGCCATTCAGAACAATGGGGACACCAGTCACATATCCCAAAGTAGATTTATGGCAAGAGACATATTGGTGATAAACAAAAATATCTCACAGTGAAAAATGGGGCCATTCCAACAGACAACATGCAAATTATAAATTTTATGCAAGTAGAAATGTGAATGTGAAATGCATGAGGCAAATTTAAGAAATCCAGGAACAATTTTTACAAAACTGAGAGAACAATCAGATAGAACTATTATTGAGGATAAAGGTACTTTGAGAGACATAATAAATACATTTATTCTTAAGCAACCAATAGGAAACACTGTCTTCAATCAATACAGAAGGACACATTTAGATGAACTTGGACACTGACCAAGAGTAGTGACCTACAGGCAAATAAGGCAAATGAACACAGCTTTGAAAGACTGTCACCATGCAGAGCATATCTCTGGTTACATGGAAGACATTGAAAAGAGAACTTAAAAACAGCCAAGTGTTGGGAAATGCAGCAAGCTACCATATGAAAAACTCTTTGTCAAAGAGATATCCTAACTGGGAATGTAAAAATATATAATAAAATGGTTATAGAAATTAGTCATCATGAAATGCAATTAAAAAGGAAATAAGAATAAATGTGTACTCTTAAACACATGTCAGACAGGCAATGTGAAAAATAGTGACAATAAATAAATCAAAACAAAGAGAACAAAACCATAGAGACTCAAACTCAATGAAAAATATAACAAACTTCAAGAAAGGCAGTAAAGCCATTGTGATTGCTCTTTTTAAAAATATTATAATAATAATAACAATAATAATAATACAAAAAATGATAATAATAATCTCTTAGCAAAATTGTAGAAAAGTTCAAAATACAGATCACCAACTACTATGGATCTGACAAATTCAATATGCTGTTTTGAAATATTTATAGATGAGACTTTGCACCAAATATAAGCATTTAGGTGAAATCAATATCTTTTCAAAGAAAACCATTTTAAGGTTGGCAAGAGTCTTGACTCTAGAGGAGATCCCAGGTGTCCAAG
>LOJH01013123.1:4992-17717 GCA_001685095.1 Ellobius talpinus | reverse complement strand
TCTTTCTTTCTTTCTTTCTTTTCTTTCTATTTTCCTTCCTTCCTCTCTCTCCCTTCTCCCTCCCTCCATCTCCTTCTTCCTTCCTTTCTCTCTCTCCCTCCTCCCTCCCTCTCTCTGCCTCCTCTGTCTCTTTGCTCTCTCTCCTCTCTCCTTTCTCTCCTCTCTCTCTCTTTCCTCCCTCCCTCCTCCTTCTTTCCTTCCTTCCTTTCTTTGGTCAGTCAAGCGGGGGACATTTCAGATTTTAAAGCTGTGAAGTGGTTTCTATTTTACACAGCCCTGTCTCCCTCCCACAGTTCTATGGTCTCTGGGTGCTAAAACACAGACTGAAATTTAATTTGAATTCCTTTGATGATCTTTACATCTGGGGGGTGGTTTGAACATCCTCTGGGGCAAACCTGGGGAGCTCAACACAAACATTCTGGCTTAGAAGCAGCACTGGCCTACAAATTAAAATATGTGTATGTATATATATATATATATAGTGTGTGCGTGTGCGTGTGCGTGTGTGTATGTGTGTGTGTGTGTGTGTGTTCCCCTCCTGTGCCTGCTGGGTGGTGGAATTCAGCAGGGCCCTGCAGTCTTGCAGGTAGTGGTGCTTCCTAACCTGCCTTCCTTTTGGTATTCTTTTTAGTTTGAATCTGATTTTTTCCCTCCGAGATTACACCAAAGAGATCTCTAGTCTTCCCCGCCCCTTGCTCAGCTTTCAGTTATCACTGTCCTTTGTCAGATGAGGCTTCAAACTTTTAGCAAGGAAAGAAAAGTTGTTTACTAGCTTTCAATAGGATGCACTTCAGCATGAAGTGCTTTATGAGTTCCTGAGTCTAAACTTGGTGTTCTCCTCAAGTTCAGGAAGCTTTGTTTCGTTTGACCAGTGGTTTCACGAAACAGGTCACCTTTCTACTTTTTTCTATGTGGGGACATATCCTGATTCCTGAGAAATGAAGGGAGAAAACTCTAAGCAATAACTAAAGATTCAGCAGTGCCTTGGACCCTCCAGAAATAGTTCTCAGAGGACCCCATGCTGTGAGAAGCCTTAGGAAACAGGCTCCGAGACTGAACCACTTTTATTGCAGAAGGGGAAGGAAGACGGGTAAAATGGTAACAATAGCAGCAGAGGCCCCTTTTTTAGATTCTCAGAAACACAGTCTCTCTAGACAGTTCTTCTGACTTATCTGACAAGCATTTTCTCCAGTCTGTGAGTGGATACTGTTTAACTTACTGCGACACCCCAACAAAGTTAAGGCAACTCTTACCTATTTTCCCAGGAAAACTGAAAGCGTCAGCAACGGCCAAGGAAAGAGATGCAGTTATGAGACGCTCTCAGATAAGGAGTGAGATATTTATACGCACAAGAGGCGCCCTTTGTTTTTAGGAGAACAGTGAGAGAGGAAGTTGGTAACCCAGCGCGCAGAAGCGAATTCCTGTCTAGTTTCTCAGTTAGAAACTTCTACCCACTCTGAAGGTGTTTGGAGCTCTTTGGGGATGGCATGCTTGGAAAACAAAACAACCAGGTTGAAAGAAGTCGCCAGAACACCTGCCCCTTTTCCATTCTCTTCTGAGTGTAGCCCTGATGGACAGGACTTTGATAGTCCAAGTGGAAGGTGATTGAAGTTCCAGGCATGGATGTATATGAAACACTTCTGTTCCTTGCCCCTTGAACTCAAGGGGAAGCAGTGTCCAGTGCGTTCCAGCCTCTCCTCCCACTCAAACTTGAACTGTAATTGAAAGCCTGCTCCTCATTATGGAGCCTGACAGCCCATCTCTTTGCAGCTTGAGTTACGAAGCCATTTAGAGAAATCACTGGCCTAAGGACAAACAGCAGGGTGTGTAGATACAACATAGCAGCCTCAGAAAGCAGGAAGACATTGGTAGAAGGGATGTTATGGAAAGGGAATCCAGTTGGCCAGTGTGGGGCAAGATGGTTGCCCCCACCTGTGTTGTATCGAAGTTGACACAAGGCCCAGACAGGGGTGTGCTGAAATCTATCCTGCTGGAGTTTTTCCCTGCAGGAAACTTGGCTGAAGCGGCTGATGGGGGGGGGCTTGATAAAAACACAAACTTGCAGGGGCTTCCATGGTGATGCGAAGGCGGGCTCCGAAGACCCGAGTTCTGTATGCTGCTTCAGCACATTTCTGGCTGGAGAAGGGAGCAAGGGGTGTCAGAAGGCTCCCCTGCTAGTGTTTACAGGACTTGGATGCTTGACAAGGAGAACATCAAGTTAATTGTTCTTGAAGCAGGAAGTCTGGAGTGGAGGAAGCAGGTGTTGGGAGCTGATTACCCAGTTTTGAAACGACTGTGTTCGCTCTTCTACACTTTCTGGTTTGGCCCCCTAGGAGTCCTTGGGTATTTTGGATGGCACTGTCCCTTTTACCTGTAGAGTAATACTAGATCATACGTGTACGGGAGGGCATGTTTAAGCGCATTTGGGAGCAAGCAGCCTACATGTAGCGGCAATGTTTCTAGGATCCATTTCTCTTTGTTTATTTTTCTGTTTCTTTTCGGCTTTCAGCATCCCATACATTCAGAAAACTTGTGACAAAGAGTGAATTCTTATTTTTCAAGTTGTTTTCAGACATTTCATGTTCATGTAATCTTGGCCTATTGATTTCCTGATTTTTTCTTTATTTTTTTGTTTTGTCCATTTTATTTTTAATCAGCTACATCAAATGGGTCTTTGGAGGGCCTGGATAACCAGGAGGGAGGGGTGTGCCAGACAAGAGCCATGAAGATCCTCATGAAGGTTGGACAAGGTAAAAGATCATCTGCTGCTTTGTGAAAGCCACTGTGACCGGGTGTAGCCCCCAGCTAGCGTGGCACCCGGGGTGACGGTGAGCGCCACCGTTGCCCCTCTTTTTAGTTTTGAAGGCAGCCCCTTCTCTGCACTTTGAACCACTGGCAGAGTCCCCCCACCTCCCCAAAGGTGATGTGCTCAGTTTTTCTTATTGGAGATCTCTCCAAAAGTTCAGGTCAGCGAGACAGATGTTGCCACCGATATGTGTATTTCTCTTCCACAATGCAGACTGTCTCTTTGATTGGAAAATCAAAGTGTCCAGTGTTTAAACCCTGGCTCTGCAGCTTTGTTTTATTTTCAAATCTGGACAGCCCAAGAGCCGCGTTTTCATGTAGAATAACCTATTGTGCAGAAAGAAAGAATTATTCTTCTAATTAGAGACCGGTATGGTAGTCAATCAACTTGCTCAGTTAAATTAAAATGTCATCTGCAGTACTTCGACTGCCAAATGCAAGAATCCCTATAGTTTCCACAGATGGCCTCCTAATCTAAACCTCCAAAATAGCTAGGATAACTGTTCTGATTAAAAAGGAAAGTAATATTCTTGTATTTCACAGTGCTTTGCATAAAGAGTCTTAATGTTCATTGCTATTCGTGCCTCTTGAGATATCTGTGCAACTCCTGAAGCTTGCTATTGTCAGATGTCGGTGCCATGATTAATCGCTTGCTCTTCATGTAGATGCAAGCTCTGCTGGATCAACCAGGAGAAACGATCCAACAAGACGTCCAGAGCTAGAAGCTGGTACCAACGGGAGAAGTTCAACCACAAGTCCCTTTGTGAAACCAAACCCAGGTACAGCAGGGTGCTGTGGATGTGTATCTGTGGGCTGTGCTTTCGCAGAACCCCAAGAGGCAGAGAAGCCTCACCATCCTTCCAAACCAGTGGGATTCACTAGTGGGCACAGATGCCTGGGATCTTCACTCAGACTGAGTCAGTATTAACTCTGCCACTAAAACCAACTAATTCATTTCCATCAAAGTCTTACTGTCACAATAACAGTGCTCACCAGATGTGCCAGTCACCAGTGATGTTCCACCAGATGGGTTCTCATTGGCTGACGCCATCTCCTGCTCACTGTTGATGCCATCCCAAAGCTGATGCGAATGTATATATAATTCGTGTCCTAATCCCTGTCTAATTACATCTAATCCACAAAGAGCCTCGCCGATCCTTTTCTGAATCTTAAAAAGCGTTGCCTAATGGTATGCTTTCCAGGTGGCTGTCCTTAATGCTTTTCACGTTCTCCATGTAAAATAAAATATTACCGGGCCCACTGACCGAAGCATGCCCTGTAAAACGGGCTCATTTTCTCAGCAGTCGTGGTTCATTGTGCTGTGCCATTTCACAAAATGTGGCACACACATCAGCACCTTTGTATTAAGGATCTTTGTGCTGGTTTCAGAGGTGGCAAGAATTCGGATCTACCATAATATTATGCCTCTTTCCAAGACTCAAGGAAGTTTTGTTGTTTTTTTTTTCCCCTCTAACTTTCAATGACAAGATGTGTCAAATCCTTGTGACAAATTGATAAATGGATAGGATAATGGTGCCAGGCAATTCTTTAGTGCTAACATTTGGGTTAGCAGCCTGTTCAGTGCCAGAGCGTCTGCTGCCTTCCAAATATATTTTAAGTGTAAATCAAATAATACAACCGAGTTTCGAATTGAACCCTTTCCCAGGCCCCACATTCCTTCCTTTCTGGCACATATCTGCTAGTAGGCAGGGCTGTCTTCGGAAGGCAGGGCTGTCCGTGGAAGGCAGGGCTGTCCGCGGAAGGCAGACGTTTTAAGATGCACATGACACACGGCTTCTAGAGTGAGGGAAGATCAGGCCGGGGCAAGGATGCACCATGCTCTGCCGGGGCGGCAGCAGGCACCTCTCTTTCTGCTGGGTCCGGTGCACCATGAAGTGCTCAGGCTTTGGAAGCCCGGAGCTGGCTGTCCACCGTTCTGCTGCGGGAGACACAGTCAAGAAAGCCACTGGGGATAGTGTGTGAGTGTTGGACCTTTTGAGTTTCTTCACCTCATCTGTTGATCTCTGTCAAGTTCTCTCTGTGCGTTGAGTGTTGGCCATGCTTAATTGTTGCATTTCGAGGGTCCTGCAAGCAACAGCGCAGTCCCAGGACCACAGTAACGGGCTCGTCTTACTCTTGTGCAGGTTCCAGCACTGACGGCAACAGCGCGGGGCATTCCGGGAACAATCTCCTGGGTTCCGAAGTGGCCTTATTCGCAGGGATCGCATCAGGGTGCATCATCTTCATCGTCATCATCATCACCTTGGTAGTACTGCTGCTCAAGTACCGCAGGAGGCACCGCAAACACTCTCCACAGCACACGACCACGCTGTCACTCAGCACACTGGCCACACCCAAGCGAGGTGGCAACAATAACGGCTCGGAACCCAGTGACGTTATCATACCGCTAAGGACTGCAGACAGCGTCTTCTGCCCACACTACGAGAAGGTCAGCGGGGACTATGGGCACCCAGTGTACATCGTGCAGGAGATGCCCCCACAGAGTCCTGCCAACATTTACTACAAGGTCTGAGGCCTGGGACCTGCGCCTCCCAAGGGAACTCGCGCTTTGTTGTGGGCGCAGGGACTGCCTGAGCCTGGCTGTGGGGGCTGGACGCCTCCTGGAATAGCCTGGAGCTGGACAGTTTTGTAGTCTGTAGCTTTTCGGCCTTGGGGAACCACAGACCCTCCCCGGAAGCTGGAAGACTGCTAGGAGATTCCCACTTGGACTGCCGCGTTCCCTCGCGGACCTCCAAGCCATGCACCCAGCCATTCAGGCATCTGCAGAGCCCGGGGAGGACACGGTAGGCTATGGAAGGCGCAGCAACATCTTAGGAGAAGGCCGTGCACCAGGCCTCTGCCTCCATGTTTCCTGCCGTGCACGCTGGACTTGTCACTCGGACCTTGGGCTCAGTAAGGTTTTCAAAAAAGATCTCTAGCGTTTAGTCCTTACTCACTCCTGTTGCCAGGGCTCCGCGACACCTCCCCAGACCCCTCACCACATCCTGCATCATTAAGGGACCCTCACCACAGAGTCCCGGCTCCACCCTTTACACCAAGATCAAATTAGATGGGTATTAGGTACAGAGTCCTGCTTTCCTGGAGTCTAGGTCAGCCGGGAAGCCTGGGAGGTGTGGAGACGTGGGAAGGGTGCCGGCTGCCGGCTTCCAGCCACTGCAGGTCAAGGCTGCTGCCCCTGGAGCATAGTGAGGAAGCCAGAGGAAACAATAGATAGTGCTTTGGTTTTACTGAAAAAGGCAGGTGGGAGACCACAGACTGTGGTAAGTGGTGCCCAACTCAGCGTCACAGGGCTAGGCAGCAGGGAATCAGGAATCAGAAATCCCTCTCCCGCTGTGGAAGAGAGGGGTCCTTTGTTGTGATAGGACCAGCCAAAGCTCAGAGGGAGAGGACAGGCCTCTGGCAAAGTCCTGGGGCAGGACTGTTGCGGTACTGGCAATAAAAAAAATAAAATAAAGCGCAGCCCTGGAGCTGCGGGATAGTCCGTCTGCTTTGGGAGATGGTCTAAGCAGACTCAGCTGCTATATTACCCCATTTTATTAAACACAGGGAAAGCATTTAGGAGATTAGCAGAGAGCCAAATCTGACCTACAAGTTGAAAAGCCAAAGGTCAAACAGGCTGTAAGTCCATCACCACTGAGGTTATTGAGGAATTCTCATTAGGAAAGGTAGGTCAGATCCCCCCTCCCCAGTCCCCATAAGTGCCCCTTCCCCTCCCCGATTGAGCCTTACACTTTGGTTTTTGGTTTATGGCCAGCCGTGCTGTCCGGGCTGTGAGGCTGTACCTGGGCTCCGTGTCAAAGCAAAGCAAAGCACACATGGCCCACGTCTAAGAGTCCTTAAGATGGAAGTAAGTTATGATGTCGGGGGGAAGGAGGGAGATAGGACATATTTATATTCGGTGTACAGAACACAAGGGATATAAATGAAAGATTTTTTACTAATATATATTTTAAGATTACACACAATACACACCAGGAGATGTGGGATTTCGTTAGCTGTGGCGATTAAAGCGATCCCAGCCCTTAGTGCTTAGTTCCAAGAGAAGCTGTGTCGCCCCAAAAAGTTATCATTGATGAGAGCAGAAGACAAAACTAACAAAGTCCCGCACATATCTCACAGAACTGTAGACGAGGAATGCCAGCCCCCAACACCAGGAAATCGGTGTACTGTGCCCTATGTTAGACAAGGGGTGCTGGCCTTCACTGTCTGTGTTAGGTTTTCCCTTGCCCTATGGGCTGAAGTGTTCTCTGGAATCCAGCAGGTCACACTGAGGGAGTTACAGTGAAAGTTTAGCTGTGGGTCCCTCCTCCTCTTCTGTCCCTATCCCTGCCCTTCCAGAAGAATAAACAGGAAGCAGGAAGCCTACTTTTTTTTTAATGTGCTATGCAAAATAGACATCTTTAACAGAGTCCTGTTACTATGGTAACATTTTGCTTTCTGAATTGGGAGGAGAAAAAAATTATAATGACAGCATTTGAAGGTTCTCAGACCTCCAGTGAGTACCTGTAACAATGAGTTGTCACAGAAATTATTCCCTACTTCCCAAACCTGAAAATGATGTTGGTTCAATGTATGTGTATGTGTGAGTGGGTGTGTGGTACACGTGTGTACATATATGTATAATATATATCTCCAGTATATATTATATATATCTATATCATATTTCTGTGGAGGGTTGCCATAGCGATCAGCCACAGTACATATGTAATTCTTTCCGTCACCCCAGCCTCTCCTGTGCATTCACGCAAGATTTTCTGGTAAGCCATCAANGGGGGAGGGACGAGGAAGGGAGACATGGGAAGCCGTCTGATTTTAATGAAATCAAATGTCTGTGTCATCAGTTGGCTACATTTTTTGGTCCTATGCTAAACTGTGAAAAATCAGATGAATTGATGAAGAGTTACCCTGTGCGTCTGTTTTGTGTCTGGTGCAGAAGATGACAATCTACCAACTGTCCCCTTATTTGGAGTTGGTTCAGCTTTGGAAAAGTTACTGTAAATGCCTTGCTTGTATTCCCGTCCTGAGTCACCTGACTTGGGAACTTGCACCATCCTGTTTAAGAGAAGATGCTGTAAATAGGTAGGTCCAGATCTTACCGTCTATGGATTCGGGGTGTTACAGTAGCCTTACTCACCTTTTTAATAAAAATACACATGAAAACAAGACAGAAATGGCTTTTCTTACCCAAATTGTGTACATAGAGCAATGTTGGTTTTTTATAAAGTCTAAGCAAGATGTTTTGTATAAAATCTGAATTTTGCAATGTATTTAGCTACAGCTTGTTTAACGGCAGTGTCATTCCCCCTTTGCACTGTAATGAGGAAAAAATGGTATAAAAGGTTGCCAAATTGCTGCATATTTGTGCCGTAATTATGTACCATGAATATTTATTTAATTTCGTTGTCCAATTTGTAAGTAACACAGTATTATGCTTGAGTTATAAATATTTTTTCTTTGTTTTATTTTAATAGCCTGTCATAGGTTTCAAATCTGCTTTTAGTTCCACATGACAGTTAGCCCCAGAAAATGAGATCCGAGCAGTCACATTCCACATCTGTTTCAAACTGAATTTGTTCTTAAAAAAATAAAATATTTTTTTCCTATGGAAAAAGCGCCTTCACAGTATTTTCTTTTCCTTTTTATTATTTTTCTTTTCTTTTCATTTTCTTTCTTTTTCTGTTTATTTTGATTTTCTCCCTTTTATGCCCACTTCCTCAAGACAAGTCATGCGTGTATTACAAATAAAGTTTGGCTAAAGTCCTGACATCCCACGCGGGAAAAGCCTGCCCTTGCACCTGTGTTCCACAGTGGGAATGGTCAGCCAGGCAGTGAACCCTCGAAGAAAGGAGGAAATAATGTCTTCTGCTGCTTACTTGCAGGTGGATTACATGTCTGTGTCGGTCGAGCACTTTGGTAGGGTGACCCCACAATAAAGGCAGATGTCAAATGTTCTTCATAAAGTTATACCTTGAGGAAAGCGTGTTATAAAATTGGATTAAGGCAAGCCAGAGACCAGCGATGAGATTAAAAATTCAAGGCCGGGGAGATGCTTCAGTCAACCTGCCATGCAAACATGAGATCTGGTGGCTTGAACCGTAGCACACCCTATGTCAAAGCAGAGTGTGTTGGCCATAGCCCCTCCCACCCCACCCCCCCAAACCTGGAGAAAGACTATGCAATAGTCTCATGGAATAAGTGAGCCTCAGGTCCAGTGAGAGACTCTATCTCATAAAATAAAGGTGGATAGTCGTCCAAGGAGGACAGCTGATGTCAGAGAACACAGACACGTGCACAGAGAACATATGCACACAGCTACACTTATAAGTATACATATAAAACACATTTTTTAAAAATGAAATACATCTCTAATGTGCTCCTTCAACCACCCTGAGGTTTGGGAGTATTTTCCAGGCTTATTGTGGACTTCCGGGTCTCAATCTTTGCACTGCCTGGAACCTTTGTAAGCAGTGAGAGTCTAACCCACAGGGGGTTAGCGCCATTGCTAAAATCAGTTGACATCCACCTCACTTGGGTTAATCCTTAGCCTGAGGAGTGATATAGCTTAGGTAAGGGGAGGTGGGTGAAGGTCCCCTCCCCTGAGGCCAGTGAACAAGACAGGATTTCCCAGACCTGACTGCTGTGCTCAATACCACAGCCCCAGCAGGTGGGAAAAGTCCAGGGTGTGGATGTGAAAATGTGCAAGTCCCCTCCAAACACACACACACACACACACACACACACACACACACACACACACGCAAGAGACAGGGATGGAAACTCAGTGTGGATATCTGTGGAGCTTCAGGCTAGCCCTCCCGCACTGGCAGGAGTGAATGGTGAGTAAATTCTTTACACAGCTACAGAACGGCAGAAAGCCCTCCGAGGCACAGTCTTAGTTGATTCATAGTTGAGTTTTATCTCCAGCATTTTTCCTCTGGCTCCTGAGTTTCAGTGACAAGTTTCATGACACCATTCAGGGCCAAGTCACTAAACTGGCCCCTCAGTCCTGCATACAAGATTGGTTTGACTTCAGGTGAGCAAACAGTAGCAAGGAGAGATGCCTCTTTTCCAACTCTGTGGACTCTGTGGCTTGCGGGCTCAAGTAAAGTCCCCACAGACATGATAGCGTCGCTTCCCACCTTTCCTTTGGGGACCGTTCTCCACTCTGAGTTAGCGAGGGTCAGTGAAGAAAGAACTAAGATATGCCAATGTGGTTTTCCATTGGGGAGAAAGACTCGCACTAACAAGCGTCTTGCAGAGATACATAAGGAGGTGTTCTTGTCTAAAAGATATTAGCTTGCTAAGGAAAATCCCCAGTTCCTTCAGCCACCTCCCAGCCTGCTGCTGCTTTCAGAGTGGCTCTCACCATTGCCCCCCCCTCTCTCTCCTGAGAGAGTCTCATTCATACACTGGTAGAGGTTTGCAATGGAACAGGGAAAGGTTTTTGAAAGAATGCTACCCACTTAAGAAGTGCTTAGCCAGCCCTGTCAGACTCCAGAGCCAGCTGAGCAAGGAGTAAGCAACTGAAAAGCAACAACAACAATAATAATAAAAGAGCAAAATTCAGAATAGTCACTTCAACTGTGTGTAAAGACCAACAACTGCCTTCCTTTCTGCTTGGGTTCAGTCTTCAGGTGGCTCACAGGAGAACCTCCCCTGTGGACAGGACACCTGAGAATTGCGGCTGGCTTTGGAAATGCACTACCACTGAGCAACATCGCCATCCCGCAGCGTATTCTTTGGCCCGCTTGTTGGGGGAGAGTACTTTGTGGCCAGGCCTCGAAGCCTGGTGGTGGGCTCACTTCCACCAGCTTCTGTGCCCACCTCCCCTTGCCTTCTCTGCAGACTTGGGCCTAATTCGCTCTGTTTCTTCTTGTGGGTGATATGAGCCTAGGATGGTATTGGAAACATACCTTTTACTTCCTTCGTGAGTAAGAACTCTGGGTCACCAGTCTGCCACAGAAAACTATGTCACTGAAAAGTTAGCTGATGATAGAGCTATTATTGTCTGACTAAGTACAATTTATTTCTAATAAAGAGATTTTAAAAGGCCTGAATATGTGTGTGTTGTTATTGTTAGAGGCATAAGAACTTTTTAAAGTCCAGGAATAGTAGAGGAGATAGATGTTTTCAAAGAAAATTGCTTCAAACCAACTGGGATCTTTAAACTCTACCGAATGCCTCTTCATGTCATGCCGTTTTTGTGAGGTGGTGTCATGAAGACACCATTAAAGGAAATAAAAAAGTAAAACTCATACGTAACTCTACGATACACGGAGTGAAGAAAGGGGGATTGAGGGAAGGGAGGGCTTCTAGTTCCAGACGTCTGCATTCTATCTGGGCCCCCAGGTACAATGCTTGGTCTCTTCCGTGTTCAACTCTTAACTGTGTGTTCATTCAAGGTGTGAGAGAGATGAGATGACCCAGCGAGTAAAGGTGCTCGTCAAGAGTTGGGACCTGAGTGTGATCCCCAGAACCCACATGGGGGGAGGAGAGAACTGACTTCTTCCTACGGGTTATCTTCTGATATCTGCATACATATGCAAAGTGCTATGTGTACCTACACACGCGTACACACACATGCACACACATGTATGCACGCACACGCACACATGCATACACACACGTACGCACACACACATACACCCACACGCACACACACATGCACACACGTACGTGTGCACACACATACACACAAATCATCATCATCGTGTTTTTAAAAAGACGTGAGATGTCTATGGCCATAACCCCAAATTTCTCTGATGTGCACAGGTAGTCTTTGGATGAAGCCTAACTTGACCCTGAGGAAGGAAGTTTCTGGAGTACCAGTGATGTCTGCCCTGTCATGGCACCCGGACAGTCTGTATGGAGTCTCTTGCACGCTCTTGTACCCACACCGGGACTCCCTGAGGAGTCTCTAATTTGAAAC
Source organism: Ellobius talpinus (assembly GCA_001685095.1). Taxonomy (NCBI): domain Eukaryota; kingdom Metazoa; phylum Chordata; class Mammalia; order Rodentia; family Cricetidae; genus Ellobius; species Ellobius talpinus. The sequence continues at coordinate 5,962 of LOJH01013123.1, read as the reverse complement.
ATAGTTGATAAAACAATAAAGTCAGAGCAGCATTTCTTGCTCAGGTAGAGAGACCTTCGCAGGTTATTTGCAGGTTAACAGAGAGAATGGGCTTTGGCCATCCTCCCATGAATACTAGTTAGTGAGTACTAGTTAGTGAGTACTAGTTAATGAGTATTGGTTAGTCTGGCCCAAGATGCTGGAAATTAACCTACATGTGTAAGTGAACTTTGGCTTACCTACAACTCTAGAAGTCTCTGATATGATGATCTCTCTCTCTTTCTCTCATACACACACCAATCTGCTCACTTTTACAACATGTATTCATTATCCCTTATTATATGCTAGGCAGTGTGCAAAATATTGGCTATTGCAACATGAAACGCAGGCACCCTCGTATTAGGCAATTCTGCGTTCAGTCAGCAACTCCATGAATAACGATTAGGCATCTCAGATGCTGGTAAGAAAGGAAATGGTAAGGCTGGAAACCACCGTCTTTCTTTTCCTTCAGCACCTTTTAAAAATTGTATTTGTCTGTTAGGTCTCCTCTTGTCATCCTTCTCTGCCTCCTCTGTCTAGGGCTGAATTTCTTTCTGTTTAAATCTTTCATTACATAGATGCCAACTGGCTGTTAGGATGCTAAATTTAGTCCAACCATTCTGCTCTTTCACACATCTTAGGAGTATGCCTTAAGAGCCTGCCTCTGAAATGAGAAAAGATTGTTTAAAAAAAATAAATTAATAAATTATGTCAATAAAAAAGGAGCCTGCCTCTGGCCTTAAAGGACAAGTAAGAGAGTTTGCATTTGGTTTCCTGGCCCACGTTAAATGTGGATATGTATTTGAAAGGATGTTTCTTGGCTACACTTGATGTGCTTGGTTCTGAGGAAAGAACTGCAGAGAGTGTCTGCTACCAAGAGTTAGTGCCGAGCTCGAGGGGTTGGGGGAGGGAGAGGAGGAGGGAGAAAGAGAGAGAGAGAGAGAGAGAGAGA
>LOJH01013122.1:4716-17573 GCA_001685095.1 Ellobius talpinus | reverse complement strand
ATCCATCTGCCTCTGCCTCCCGAGTGCTGGGATTAAAGGCGTGCGCCACCACTGTCGGGCAAGGTAGTGTCTTTTATGCCCTCCTTGTTAAGAGTCCTGCTTCTCCCTCTGCCTTGGCCTTCTCCTTCTCTCCTTAACTCACCTGGTCCCAGGTATCCAGGAGCATGACATCATCAGTAGCCAGGTCTTCCTGCATAAGCTCGCCAGGAACCTCTTCGATCTGGGAAGGATTAGAGGAGGTCAAGAAAGAAGCATCAGCTCCCATTGGTTCCCAGGATGAGTGCACAGAGCCGGTCCTGCCTTCAGGGGCCCTTCCCCTGCCACTGGGACAGGCTGTGTCTCTAGGTTCTGAGGTTCATTGACCCCTAAACCCACCTAATTCCCTAGGCACAGGCAAAGGTGTCATCGGCAGACTCACCACAAAGCGTCCAATCCTGTTGGAGCAGGCAAAGAGGCGAGGAGGATGGGCATCCATCTTCTTGTCCTTCAGCCTTGGGGATGTACGATAGACAGTCTTCCCACCCAGAGCCTCCCAGAAGCCATCTATGAAGGGAAACGGTGTCAGTTGCCAAGGGAAACCATGGCCCCATGAGCACATCTCACCAGACCCCAGACCAAACTGTGCCCATATTCAACTGGCTGCTCTCCACTTTAAGATCCCAGGGGCTCAAGATAGAAGGGAATGGAAATGCCTGGAGAGGGTAAGCTGGCATAAGACATGACAGAGACAACAGCACCACAGAACGGGGCTAATTGTCTCCACTCAGCACACAGGCCCAGAGATAGTGATTCACCTAATTCACAAAGCCTGGGAGTGATAAAGCCAGGAGACAAACCTTTTCCAAGTCCAATCCCCATGTTCTTTCTGCAACACCTGCTCTGTCTATGTGTGTTCTGTTTGCATGTGGCCATTGCTATAGACACACACAGTTAAACAGTTACATCTGCCGCTCATTCCCACCAGTCACATTTCAAGTACTCAAAAGCCACAGTGCCCATCAGCCACCAAACTGGGGCTGGGAAAGAAGAGCATGTATCCTAACAGTGGTTTCTGCTGGGCAGATGCAGACCAAGTAGCCCTTCACTGCTTCCATGAGGTACCAAGAAGGAGGGGATGGGTTCTTAGTATCAAAGACGACTAATGCCCTTCTCTCTGTAGCTCTAAACGTAAGGAGAACCCCTCTGACACTGTCACCCCTTGTCACCATCTCCGGGGTCCTCTTGGACCATCCATGCCAAGTTCTCTCTCCTTCAGTGTCTGGAGACTACCCTGTCATTCACTGGCCACCGGGCTCATTTCATCCTCCTGCTCCCATTTAACACCCACGAGGGTGAAGGCACCGGAGAAGGATGCAGATGGAAGTGGTGGGGCCCTGGCACCCACCTGGCTCACTGCCTTCCTCCACCTGCACAGGCTGGGCTCGCAGCACCCTCAGCAGCTCCTGGGCCCCAGTCTTCTCTGCCTCGCTGGCTCCTGCACCCACCCACAGGTAGGCAGCTGACGGGGTTTTCAGCACAAAGGCATCATTGGAGTTCAGAGCGCCAGCCTTAGGCATCACCTGGAGGCGGGTGGGGCACACAGCAGTCAGTCAGGAGCGAGGAAATGCAACCCAGCCTGTCCTGACAGCCCAGGGACCCTGCAATAAGTGGACCTCTTTCCCTCACAGACGGACAGCACACAGACTTTGGACACTGAGGGGTCAGGCTAACTCCCACACTTCTCGGACACGCTGTGACAAGTGAGAATGATCTGAAATTTGGGGCTACATTAACAAAAACTGAATGCTCAAAACAAAGGAAGTACTAGAACAATTCTCCACAGTGCCGAGACCACAGTGGTCTACTACAGTGGAACCAGAAATGCAGTTCAGGCTGCACGGAATGAATTCTGGAGAAGGTGGTGAGCTGCCTATGACGGAAGCCAGATGGGGTAAGGGGCTGCCAGGGCAGAATACCCTGAAAATCTGCTTCCTCATCCCACCCAGGCCTGCTTAACCCTGAGCCTCTAGAGGTCTACTCAGTGGGCCTAGAAGACGTCAGGAGGGCAATCTTGCCCACATTCTGGGACCTGACATTACCTCAATGGCCCTGGTGGCTCCAGAGCTGCTGGCTCGGACTTGGAAGAGACGAGTACTGGCAGGGGTTGTCTGCCCCCCGTCTCGGGAGGTGCCACCCTTGTAGATGATCATGGGTTTCCCTCCAAACAAGCTCATGAGGTGTGCAGGTTCCTTGCCTTGGACCACTCGGCTCTGGCGGTGAGAGAGGAGAAAATCAGCTTTGCTTTTTTTATAGTTTTTTTTTAATTTTATAAGGCATCAGTGTTGTGCCTGCATGTGTATCTGTGTGAGGGTGTCAGATCCCCTGGAACTGGGGTTACAGACAGTTGTGTGCTGCCTTGTGGGTGCTGAGAATTGACCCTAGGTCCTCTGGAATAGCAATCAGTGCTCTTAACCACGGAGCCGTCTCTCCAGCCCCCTACCCCAACAGCTTTTCTCTGTGATTCTAGACTATTCCCTTCAGAAAGGCTACCACATCTGGCTATGGAAGGGAGAACTATGACCTGGCAGCACCGGAGCAGTGAGTAGGGTGAGCTGGGGATGACGTCACTGCCAAAGTCCCTGGTTGCTGCTGTCTTGGCTGTTTTCCCACCCACTGTCTCTGTGAAGCCTTGCCCTGCAGCCCCTGAGTCTGCTCCAAGAACCAGGGGAGTCCAAGTTTGCAAATATGACCTTAAAAGGAAGGGCAGATTGCTTATGTACATTCTTCCAGAATGCTGATGTCAGTCCTAGACAAGTCAGGGGGTGGAGGGACGCAAAGAGCCCTCAGATCTGGAGGCTCTGCTGCACCCCACACAGCCCCAATCTCCACCATCTTCTTACTTAGAACTAAAGCAGCACATGGGTTTCCTTGTGCTAAATGTGCCCTACAGGAACCAACCGTGTCATTCCTGCTGCACAGCCAAGGGAGGGTATGGAGACACTACCCAGTAAAGACAGTGTCTATATACTGGATGCCAACACTAAGACCAGTACAGAGAAAACCCTGAATAAATATGTCTCATGGGTCGGTGAGCAGATAGATGGATGGCTGGGTGGGTAAGTGGATGTATGGGTGGATGAGTGAATGGGGCAAAGGACAGATGGATGGATGAGTGGGTAGGTGCATGGGTGGATGGACGGACGCGTGGATGGATGGACAGAACGCGTGGATGGATGGACAGATGGACGGATGGATGGATAGTGAGTTGGTGGATGGGTAGGTAGGTGTGTGCATGGGTAGATGGACAGACAGATGGGCAGATGGGTGGACAGATGGATGGACGAATAGATGGATGGACGGACGGACGGACGGATGGATGGATGGACAGATGGAGAGATGGGTGGACGGATGGATGGATGGACAGATGGATGATGGTGAGTGGGCAGATGCCTGGATGAGTGCATGAATAACTAGGAGGATAAATGAGCAAAGAGACCAAGCCCTGACTGGAGCCCTAAGAGGCACTGTTCTGACTCACCTGGACAGGAGTTCCTCCCAGCTCCTCATCCAGCTGGGCAGTCAGGATGGCGGACGCAGCGACCTCATCCTGGGTAGACTGGGCGCCCTGCCTAGAAGAGGGAGAGAGACTTAGCCCCAGTTGACATAGAGCCCTGGGCCTCTTTCTTGCCCTAAGCTCCAGTAACCCATGAGTTTCCTTGTTATAGAGATGGAGCAGTGGGGAGAACCAGCGACAACAGCTTCCCTCCCCACCCTGCCCACCAGCTCAGCAGACCGTGTTCTTACTTAGTATCATAGGTCCTACTACAATAGGTAGATTTCCTTGTCCTAAATGTGCCTGCAGGAACCTCCCTGGGCCATCCCCTGATGAACAGCCATGAGAGGGTACTGAGACTCAAAAGCAAAATGTACAAAAGTGGTCAGGGCATCTCCCTGTATGCAAGATGGGCTGGAAACAGCAGGTATGAGATGTGTCATCGGTAGGGAAAGACACCAAACATAGCCTCATGGAGACACCCTGAGAGGGGAGCATTACAGAGACTCACAGTCCCCTGCCTCCACTTGCCAAGGCTGGACCTTGTACCAGGAGTACACTGTAAGTCAAAAGCCTTCTTAAGAATTTTGTATCAACTGGGCGTGGTGGCGCACGCCTTTAATTCCGTACTAAGGAGGCAGAGGCAGGTGGATCTCTGAGCTGGAGTCCAGCCTGTTCTACAGGGTGAGTTCCAGGTAGCCAGGGCTTCATAAAGAAACCTTGTCTCAAAAAAAATCTGCGTCATATGATGAGCTTAGTGGTGCAGGCCTGGAGTCTCAGCTGCTTGAGAGGCTGAGGCAGGAAGATTGCAAGTTCAAGGTCAGCATGAGCAAATTAGTGAGACTCTGCCTCGAATAAAAAGTAAAAAGGGTGATGGACTCATAGATCAGTGGTAGTGGCTTGCCTAGTATGTCCAAGAATCTGGGCTCAGCCCCCATGACTCTCCATCATAATTTGGGTATTATCTAGTTTATAAGTGCAGCTGCTTTAGAAGTATGGGGCTTTCGAACTGAGTCTGGGTGCATGATTCCTGGGCTTCACTCTTCAGGGTTTTATGGTCATGAAGGAAAAGGGCAGATTCCAGGAGACTGAAGAGACACAAGAAACTCCCTGTGGGGTCCTAGAGATGTCCCATGGGGTCTCAGTTAGGGCCTGGGCCAGAAAAGACAGGAATGGAGAGCTGGAGATACTGGAGCAGACACAGAAGCTGGAGAGCTGGGGATACTGGAGCAGACACAGAAGATGGAGAGCTGGGGATACTGGAGCAGACACAGAAGCTGGAGAGCTGGGGATACTGGAGTAGACACAGACGCGCAGCCCTGCGTCTGCATGGCCCAGGGGCTAGGGCTGTGAAGGGAAGCAGGCGGGGCAGCGCATATGTGAGGACTGGCCAGATAGTTGTAATTGGGTTTCTATTTTTGCAACTTTTCGGTGGGTCTAAGATTATTTCAAAATAAAATAAAAACTTTAGCAAAGAAGAAATCCAATAACTATTAGTCAGATAAAAATATGAAACTGTCTAGTAATAGGGACACCATTTCACCATTTTCTTTTTCTTTCTTCTTATTCTTTTTTTTTGAGACAGGGTTTCACTGTCTATCCTGGAGCCCCTGCCTCTGCCTCCTGTGTGCTGGCATTAAAAGTATTCACCACCACTGTTTTTCTAATTTCCCCAATGATAGGGGAGTGACCCAGAGATACCTGCATCCACAAAAGACTCAGAGATACCTGTATCCATAAAAGTACTGCCACTGAGCCACAACCCCAACCCCACAGGCAAATTTAGAGTCTAATAAGATACCTTTTTATAAACTATCAGCTTGATCAACATCCATGCGTTTAACAATACAGTCCACTGAGGTGGAGCCGGGGAAATAGGGACTCTTGCATGCAGCTGGCAGGAATACAGGAATTTGGAAGGCTCCAAGCACTAGCTAGGGAGACTGGGGCCATCTATCGGAATGACGGGTCCACTCTGATTCTGCCAGTCCATTTCTGGGAAGTCACCACAGAGAGACTTCTCTGCTAACAGTTACTAATCTTGGTGATACTGATGAGAGCAATAGACTAGCACCCAAGAGTGCATGGGTATGTGGAGCTCGTTGATAAATGGCGGTACAGCAACCCAAAGGCCTGGCATGGTTGTTAGACAGACACACCTACATCAGGAAGCTGTCAGTTTCCAAGAAGGCTGTAGCCAAAAGGCAAGCCACAGGCCAATGCACTTAGTGTTGCTTACCTTACATATCCTTCCAGTAATCATGCAAAAAGGATAAATAAAAACTGCCAAACTGGTCAACAGGAAAGGATGGGGCTTGGCGGATGAGTTGGCAGGGGTACAGGTAGGACGAAATGTCCAGTATGACAACTTTGGACTCTGCTCTGGGTTTGGAGCAATGGGATTATATGCTCTGCTTTAAAAAATTATTAAGATAATTGTTGTAATTGACATACATACTAATACTACATATTTATGTAGTACAGAATCATCTACAACTATTACAATGGAAGCCAGCCTCTGGAGGGTAAACTGGTGTTAGGACTTGGCATTGACTGGCAGGAGCTGCTGGGTTGGTGTGTCTCTGTCCCTAAGATGGCATGTCGTATTCTGATGGCAAGAAGTTTAGAGTTGTGGGTGAGAAGGGGTCCCAGCAGGGTGTGGCTATCCCAGCTCAGGCCTCTATATCAAGACTCCCTCTGGTCATCTCGCTCTTTTCCTCTTGCCACCACAGTCAGGTCCCCATGGGCTTCCGCTAACACCAAGCAGACAGCCCAGGCCCCTCACCAGTTGTAGATGATCTGTCCCTGACGGCCACCGTGGCGATAGTTGTACAGAATGATGTAGCTGTCACCTCCATAGAACTGCCCGTATGTTGCAGGGTCCACTGGTACCTTGTTGGAGCCTTCGATTCTCCAGATCTGCAGGGGTGGAGTTGGGGTCAGATGCTGTCACCTCGGGCTAGCTGGAGACCCCAGCATAGCGGACAGTGTAGGTAACAGGACGCCACTCAGGTCTAGGCAAAGTCAAATAATTTACCCCACTCACAGGGCTCGTGAGAGGCACGGCAGGGCTAGGACCCAGGGCTCCTTCCCCAGCTCTTCTCGCTTCCCCCTGAAAGACCCCTCAAGATAGCTCTAGATCAGAAGGCTGAGCTAGGCCTGAGTCAGACTTAAGCCCCACCCTTTGAGAGGTGCCTCTCAGGGCCAGAGTTTTCTCACCTGAAACAGTTAAGGGGAAGTCCTCCAAGCCTAAACTCTAGTCATGCAGATGGCGTGATGCCAGCATCAGCCGCTAGCCAACGGGATTGTTATTTCATACCCAGCATTTCCATTCTCCCCATTGTTACAGAAGCACTAGGATTTTAGGGGTCATCTCACTCAACAGGGCCATAGTTGGTTGGCCTCGGAATGACCCCTGCAGGTGGATCTCTGCAGAGATCAGGTGACAGGACTTTAGTCATCGGGAGGCCCTGCAGTGACACCTGGTGGTCAAGTGGAGACACTGACCAAGCCCATTTTACAATGAGGCACAGAGAGGTTGAGTGAGTGGCCCCAGGAGACTCAGCCAGGCTCAACTCTCTGTCTACTAAATACTTCGGCTGCCTCCGCTCCACACTCTGCAATAACGAAAGTGAGCATCCATGACAGTAATGATGCCATGCAAAGACAACCCCGTAGTATCCTCTTAGGAAGACAGTGGACACCAGCCTGATACGGACTCTGGGTCCTCAACATCTCTGAATACACTCCCACGTGTACTAGTCCCAAGTGCTGCATTGTTTCTCCCCTAAACCATCATAGATGTCCGGGCTTCATGCTTCTGCCTCCTACCTATTTTTACGGCTTGTTTCTAAAGCACAGAACCAAATCTGTCATGCAACTACTAAAAACAAAAGAAAACTGAAAATACTGTATTACTGCCGCACCCCATGAAGGGCATCCATGGCCCCTTCTGAGGATGGCATCAGCACCATATTGGGAGAAGCACCGTCCTCCTCAGGTAGTGGGTCACACCTGGAATGTGCCCCTACACCCCAGGAACAAACCCACCCCCAGCCACCTCATTCCCACTTCCTTTCCTGCATTCCCACAAAATCCCCTGGGCTTCCTTTCAACTCTGAGAACAGATTTCAAGATTCTGCTGTAGCTGTGGTCACCTCCCCTCCCAACCAGGCACTCCTATGGAAAAGGATGGGGCTGGGAGCCCGGCAAAGAGACCAGCACATAGTAGGTACTCAGGTGATATTTGTTGCCAACAAACAAACAAAAGTTAAACCAAAGAATCTCATCCACAGTGACTGTGGTGGAAAACAAGAAAGAAACCTCCTCAGGGAGGCAGAGGGTAGGGACATGAGCCACAGGGAGGGAGGGGACAGAAAAGGAAGCGGGCAGCAAAAGCCGGCCCAGGCACAGCAATCCTGCTCCTGCCTGGGCCCAGCAGCAACTGAAGCCGGAAGGATGTCTAGGTCTCTGTTTGGTTTGGGTCTCCCTTACTCTGAATTACTTGCTCAGCTCTGCATGTTACTCCCTCAAGGGGCATCTTGCTGACCTATCTCAGCTGCCTGCGAGGCTAAAGGTGAAGACAGTCACTGTCCGGAACCTGCAATCATTGCAAGAGCAGCTTTCTCACCCTGCTCAGATATGCGGACCTCCTCAGACCTCCTTGCGAACCAGATCTGAGGTGTTAACTAGGCCACGTTCTGCCCAGGACTGCTTATTTACACACACGCCTCCAGCCCCTTCTCTCCCTCATGTCCAGGCTGTGAAGTTGGACTTGAGGGCCACGAGGCCCCTTTTCTTGTTCTCCCCAATGTGGCTACATTGATAAAATCTCCCCCATCTGCCCTTTGCCATTCTTTACCTGGTTAATGGGGCAGGTGACTGATCCTGGCCTGTGGAATCTGGCAGAGCCAGGTCTTTGCTCTAAACCTGAGGTTCCATTACCTGCTTCTGGCCAGTGCCGTCATCGTCCATGCCATGCTGCGCGGCCATGGCGGTGGAGGTATGCAGTGTTGCAGCATCGAAAGGCACCCGCTCCACGTTGGCAATGTGGCTGGAGAGGTAGGCCAGGCCAGGGCCATCTGTCTGGTCTGGGTCCCGCCAGTTCTTAAAGAACTGCTTGAACAGTGGGGTCTCTCCACCCTCTGGGAGAACGGAAACCTGAAGGGGAGATAAGGGGAGAACATGGCAAGGCTGTCTAGCGAGGGCCTTAGGGAGCCTTGGGTGCCCATCCAGTCCCCAAGGAGGATGGCGGACTCCTCCCTCCCTTACCCCCACTGAATCTGTCTCTCCCTGGCCTCAGACCCTTACCTGGGTCTGTCTGGGATACTCCATCTTGGTGATGAAGTCAGAGGCTGTTTTGAGGGCAGCCTTCCGCTCTTCCGTGTTGGCCTGCTTGCCTGCCAAAAGTCAAGTGAAAGATGCCAGGTCACAGCTGTGCTGGTTTGAATACAAATGACCCCCACTGGTTCATAGAGAGTGGCGCTGTTAGGAGGGGTGGCCTTGTTGGAGGAAGTGTGTCACTGGGAGTGGGCTTTGAGGTTTCAGACGCTCAAGGCAGGCCCAGTGTCACTCTCTCTTCCTGCGGCCTGCTGATCAGGATGTAGAACTCTCGGCTCCTTCTCCAGCACCATGTCTGCCTGTGTGCCACCATGCTTCCTGCCATGATGATAACGGACTAAACCTCTGAACTATAAGCCAGCACCAATTATTGTTTCCTTAAAATAGTTGCTGTGAGCTGGGCAGTGGTGGCGCATGCCTTTAATCCCAGCACTCGGGAGGCAGAGGCAGAGGCAGGTGGATCTCTGTGAGTTCAAGGTCAGCTTGGTCTACAAGAGCTAGTTCTAGGACAGGCCCCAAAACTACAGAGAAACCCTGTCTCGAAAAACTGAACTGCCCCCTCCCCCAAAAAAGTTGCTGTGGTCATGGTGTCTCTTCACAGCAATAGAAATCCTTACCAAGACAGCAGTTCAGAGGTCCCAGAGAGGGCAGGGGCCCACATCCCTACTCTCCTTAACCTAAGAGCATAGATAACCAGGGAGTACCACCCTAACCTGGGGGCTTCTAGTTACAAGAGACGCCCCCTCTAGGATCCTGGCCAATAACAGCAACCATGCTAACCACTGTGGCTCATTTACTGAACACAGATTTGGTGCCATAACCACACACAGATTATTTCATTTAATCCATACAACAGCCTTAAATCCAAGAGGTTACGGCTGTCTTGTCCCTCTCATATATAAGGAAACGGGTATCTTAGAGAGGTCACAGGAAGCTGACCTGCTGCATCAGTATAAACACCAGGCTGCACACCCTACACAGATGTCACCTTCTGAGGTGACACACCTCCTCCTTCTCCATGGCTGGGCCTCTGCTCCAGCCTTGAAAACCTCAGAGAGTCAGCTGAGGCCCTGACTGGTCCATGCCCAGATCGCCTGGACAGCCAGACATTCTTGCTGTCTCCACCCCTGCCTCCCTCCCAGTTCCCAGCACCAGTCTCAGCGCATCTGAGGAAGCCCTGGGGATGAGTGGGAGAGGGTTTCTCAGATGACTGTGGGCTCTCAGAAACAACCAGGCCCAAGAGCCTCACAGGAGCAACTCCATCCACAAAGACTTCCCTAGTGCCCCACCCCCTGGCAGAGAGCAAGCCACATAGGCTTACCCCATCCAGTATGCTGGCCTGCAGGAGTTTGGGACCCACAAAGCTACACTTTTTAAAGAAACATAAATTTTCTGTAGTGTCAATTAACTTCCCGGAGAAGTGATCTTGTCAGTCACTTGGCAAACATTCATTTGAGCCCAAACAAGGACTCAGACTCAGCAAGGGGCTAGGACCCTACAGTAAGCCAACTGCAAAGCTAGGCATTAGCTTAGCATCCTGATCGTTTCTTATTGTGACAGTGTTCTCGCTGGGGCTGAGACCCCTGAAGCCTCTGGAGACCAGTGGAACCTAGGCACTTGCCCGCACCTTTCCAGACAAAGATTTTCCCATCTCGGCCATGGTCCAGGATGAAGCAGTCCTCAGTTCTCAAGGCGCCCTGGGCGAATGGGTTCTCATCGGCCACGAGGGAGACTGACATGCTGCCTGCACCGTTGGAGACCTGTGGGGATGGAAGGGCCACATGAGCACCTAGAGGGGCAGATCAACATCCAGGCCCCTCCAGCCCTGCGGCACAGCCAAGCAGGTGACCCAGCATGTGACATGGAATAGGAAGGTGGGTAAACAGAGCAGAGGGAGGGTCTTGGGGCTGGGCATGTAGCTCTGCTTGTCTAGTATGAACAAGACCTGGGGTTCTCGTCCTCCAGTACCACATAAACCCAGTGTCCTGGTGCACTCCTGCAATCTAGATAGAACTCAGGAGAAGGAGGCATTCAAGGTCATCCTCACTGTGTAGTGAGTTCAAGGCCAGCTGGGATAAGTGAGACCTCATCTCAATAAAAGGTGTAGGGCCTCTGAGAAGTGGTAAAGAGTTTGTTGGGAAGCTTTGGATACCATGAGTAATGAGAAGGAAATGACGAGGGCCAAACACTATGTGCCACCAGGACTGTGCTTGGAATGAGCTTGGAGAAGCAGAATAACGCCTCTAATTGGTTGGCAGCATTAGCCCCTTCTCAATGGCTTAGCTGGAAAGTCTGCCTACTTACACTAGGGCTAAGAAGCCAGAGGAGGGGATACGGGCTTTCTCCTCGGTACTCCTGTAAACCTAAGAACCCTAATAGAAAGAGTTCATTCGACTTAAAACCAAGATGTCTACCAGCCAAATTTCACAAGACTGGATCTGAGTAAGCAGAGGCTCCTGAGTCCCCGGAGAGGAAGATTTGGGAGCTGGGGACTGCCAAATAGCGAAGCCCATGAGCTCATCCTGGATTCTAAAATGACAGGGAAGGGGCTAAGACTGGCACCAGCCCGATTTGTGCACAAGCCAAGGCCTGGACTGGACCCCAGCACTGAAAAGTGTACAAAGACACACAAGGAAGATATTATCAGAAATGTTAGCCATAACCTTCACCTTCACCCCAGTTCTAAGATACTTTCTCATCACCTCTTCCGGCCCATGCTCCCAGAAATCCTACAGAATTCTGCAAAGATCAAGGTTAGCCTTGACTACACAGTAAAACAAGATCCTGTCAAACAAATACAATAACAAAATCCCAAACTCAATCCAAAACAACAACAAAAGTTTGTTTCTTTCTGCAAGGAGGGGTGGGGAGCCAAGTAATATGTGATCAGCAGCCTGAGCCCTAGGATGTCAGTCCCCCACCCAGGGCAGCTGAGGGAGGTGGAGCCTCCTGCCTCCCCAGCCTGATCCTGTTTGGTGTGGGAAACAGTACCCCTGGGGCTCACCTTGTAGAGCTTAGCCAGTTTCCGGTTGGCTGCATCCTCCTTTGCTGTGTCCTCGGTACCTGCAGGCAGGTCTGGCTTGGGACCCAGCACCTGGAGAAGGTATGGAGATAGGGGTAGAAGGGTGACCATGAGCACAGAGGCTTCTGAGAGAGCTCCCCAGTAGGCCAGCCTATGTGGACAGAGCCTGCCTGGCCCTGACATCTAGAGCCACTCCCTTTGGAGAAAAAGTTCCCATGACCTGCCTGTCAAAGCCCTTCCCTCTCGGTGCCTCCAGACTAGCCCTTCCCTCGTGAGCACCTTCTCGCCAGGACTGGAGGGGCTCTCCTTTACCTCTCTCCATTCACAGCAGGGGCGCTGAGAGCAGGAGAGACAAGCTTACTGGCTCACACAGCTTCCAGAAGGTCGTCAGAACTGGAACGTCAGCTGACAGGGCTTCAAGTTTGTTTGCTCTGTTCATTAACAGAGCTTAACATCCCGGCTACTGTCCCTGATGTCTGGGATCTTTTCCTTTCTCCCCATAAAATCCTTCTGCTCCTTGCAAAAAATCAGAACTGGATGCCCCAGCAAGTGGGAGCATATAGCGGCACACCACAGACATTTCCCCTTCTGTTTACCGGGGAAGCTCGCCTCCGTTGGTAGATTCTCAAAACATGGTAGCTGACAGCCCCATCACACTGCTAACCAAATGAGCCATAAATAAACAGAATGTCGGAAGAGGATGCTGACGGCTGGGTCGCAATAGTTTCAGGTAGTCCTCAAGAAATGGTGGGACACCTCTTTGCTCCTTTGGAAGGCTCGGTCCTCCCCGCTGGAGGGTGGATGCACACTCCCAGCATACACCACAACCTGAGATTCCAGCTTAGTTCTCAGGGGAGTTACAGTTGTAGGAAGCTATCTTCCTACTCCCTAAATGTTCAGGCCAGGTAGAAAATCAAAAAAGGTCTTCAGGGGCAGGAAGGGATCTGACAAATAACTCTTTAT
>LOJH01013121.1:656-20096 GCA_001685095.1 Ellobius talpinus | reverse complement strand
AGAGAGAGAGAGAGAGAGAGAGAGGAGAGAAGTGGGGGATGTGAGAGGTAGTAATTACCTCTTCAGAAGAGGGTTGGAAAGAGAGAAAGAGGGAGGAGAGAAGGTGAGAGATCAGCTTGCATTGGTGGGAAGGAGGAGAGGGAGGATTATGGGTGGGCAGAGCTTGTCTCTTAAAGGGACAGAGTACCCAGGTGACAGGGAATGTCAACAAAACGATGACGTACCTCATAGACTTATTTAGCTATCAGTTTAGTTTTTCTTATATATTAAAGGTTTGGGAAACAGTAGGGATTAATATGCAACTGGAAGCAAGGTTTGTTTTCTTAGTGAAACTTAGTATGTAAGTTTTATTGATTTCTGCATGTTTAGTTTCATCTTTATGAATGTGTATATGAGTATGTATGTACACATGCACATATGTATGTGTATTTGTGTGTGCATGAATGCCACCCTTGTGTGTATGAGGTAAAGAGTTCAGTCTTGCTCCAGAAATAAGTATATAGATAGTGATACTATTAATGGCTCCATGTTTAGGAAATAAGTAAAATCTTGATATTGGCTTACTTTCATTTTCTTGTTGGCCAGATAAAAAATAAGAAAAAGTATAAGCCCCCCCAAAAAAATGTTGGAATACCCGATGGGATGGGAAGGAAAGCTCTTTAGAGAAAGGGAAAAGATGTATTGCTGAATCTTTTGGGGGAATTTTTACAACCTGGGGCCATTTTCTTTAGTAGAAATCTGTAACTTTATTCCCTTGCTTTCAAACAGAGGAAAGCCTTAAACCATGTGACATTTCACATTATTTATATTCTATGGGAATTAGACCAGAAATGCAATGACATCTATATATGTAAAGCATTATCTATTAGCAGTTCAGGTTTACTACCTTCTTTGTGCTTTTCCTGTCTAGTGTTTCATTGTGTGTCACCTATAAACATTTTATGCACAATTTAAGATTGTTTTTGGTGTAATATAATAGCTTTGAATAATTGGAAGCTATCTAACTAAAACTCTCAATTAACCAGTTTTATTTATTTATTTTTTGCTACACTCTCCTTTTAGAAGGAAGAGGCAAATGACAAGAAAACAAGCTGTTAACAGGTATTTATTTATTTATTTATTTTAAAAAGTCAACTCCCTGGGAATGTCCTGGAGCCTTTACAGATTCAGCCCAATTTCCATAACCTTGTTCTCTATGTTATATTTGCTAATATAGGAAAGGGAAACTATTTAAAAAATTTAGCATCAAACCCTCAATTTTGATTAATCTTTAGTGATAAGAGAAAAAGAAATCTGAATGTATAATTAGAACTGATCTATTCATATGAAGTGTCATATTAATTGGGGTTTCTATGGTTTCATTATTTCTGATTAGTGATCATTTGTACTTATTAATTGGGACTGGATCATGGGATCACACAGAAGAGTGATAGCTTGGAGACAAAGTAAGCAATTCCCTTCCTGGTACTGAAAATGAGAAATTAGAGAAAAGCTACAAGTTCATGGAGATTGAGTGAGAGTCAATGATATAAAAACTATGACACTTGTGTAAAATAATTGGAAAATAATTGAAATGTATACCTAGATTTTGGCTGTGGAATTCTTAGGAAGGTACATTCACTTTTACAGGGCAGCACAGGTTATTATGTGTGCTACAACAATAGTAGTAAATAACCCGAATTGTTCTGTTAGGAATGGCACTATGTTTGCATGCTTCGTAGTCCTTAAGTACTTGAAATACTTTCGATTCTGAGAATAAATTTAAAAACATTTAATTTCAAAGAAGACTTATATCTGAAATTTCCTAAAATTGTTATGAAAATTTTACCTAAGTTGAAATCATCTCTTGCATGCTATTCTGAATCTCATCTGTTCTACATTTTTAATGTAGAAGAGAGTAATAATGACAAAAGAAGGCAGCCTGTGATCCTAAAGTGTGTTTTGATATTGCCTGGCAGTGATGTTCCATCTTTATTTCCATGTGTTCTGCTCAAGTGAAACCTCTTTTTCTGATGATATTTTTCCTCCTTCCATGTTAGCTCCATGTTTTCAAACTGTGCTCTGTAAGAGAAACATAGAACATTGAGGGAGATGCAGACCACACTGTGTGATGTACCCTACATTTTGAATGTGGAAAATGGAAATCACTTTGTTTATGTTTCTATTATTTAGAACTTTTTGGCACTAAAATTTAATCTTACATATCATGCACACAAAATAATACCCAAAATGACCTGAAGCAGTGAATGTACCTCCCTAATTGCCAAACTTTCTATTTGACTATGACATCATTGCAGAACAGACTAGTATCATATAAACATTGAAAATGAATAATTTCAAATGAACAAAATGTAGTGAGTTTTACAATTAGATTTGGTTCTCGAAGGTACTTACTGTATATGACTGGGGTTTAATTTAGGCATGGAAATCACTTTCATTTTTATTTTCTCAGTAAAAGATCATGCAAATTATGCCAAACTCTTAATTTCATGAATGACATTTTATGACTATATCAATTCATTTCTGGGTTAATGATTTTTTTGCATATTTGCGATAAAATTTTACATTTACTGAACTATGAGAAAAACCATGAAGTGTTTTTTGAAAGTGTTATTTGTTGAGTCAGTCACATAAAGTACAGAGAAACCAAGGGGGGTCATAAATCATAAGGATTTTGGAGGAAGGTCTAGAAAAGGGAAAAACCATAACCATTGGAGAATAATGAGGTCTAGGGTGAGCTAGAAAATATACAGTTCTACCAATGGTGGTGGATACTATTCTCCTCAGCATTCTACCGGGTAGTACTACATACAGGCTTTCATTGTTAAGGCTTTACTTCTTAAGAGATGATAGGTATCTATACTTTTATTTGAAATTTTCCAACTATTCAAAGCTGCTAACAAGTTGAATAAAAAAGAGAAAACAATATAGGATGTTACCCCATCGGTTTTGCTAACTGTTCTCTAATTAAAAGTCTTTGATTACTCCACTTACCAAAAGAAATCATAGTTATATACATACCTCAAACTCTTGATAATTGAAAATTGATGTAAAGTAAATATGTAAGTGAAGAGTTTGTCATATTTTGGTACTCAGAATGGTAGTTATGCAATGAGATTTTCACTATATATAAATAGCCAATATAGTTTTCCTTCAAGTGGTTTGTAAATTAAAATAAAGTTACAACATTCTTATATTCATGCTAGTCAATCATTTGTACTATGTAGTAGTTCAATATCACCATTTCTACATGAGCATATTTAAGCTTTTGTCATGTCACCTAACATAATTAAGGCTTTTATTTGAAACCCATTTGTTTTTCTTTAATGAAAAGACAGGCAAAAGTAGAACATATGCTGTTTCATTGAAAATTGGCTTGCCTTTAAATAAATGCCCAATTCCATCTAGTAAAGTAGCTTTATTTTACAAATGGTAAAATTAAGAAATGAAAGAAATTCATGTAATTAACACAACAAAACTCTTTATTTGAACTCTTGCTTGACATTGAAAAAGAAAAAGGAGTCAGTCCTCTGAGAGTTTATTTAAAGGGAACTGACTACTCTGAGGCTTTGCTTGTTTGTCTGTCCTGCCCTAGACCATAACACATGATCCCACTGTGCACTGGTGCTTTCAACATCTGTCTACTTCTCTCATTACTGGCCATCCAAACTCATATTTGTTTTAAAAGGAAACAATTAACTTCCAATCGCTCTAGAAAAAACAAAACAAAACAAATGAAAAAAAAATGAAGGACAAAATCCTGAAATTAGCCCACTGGTGTATCTACTTTTCCAGCACTTATTGTCTACATCAAACATCCCCAATCAAGATAGTAAATTAACGTTTCACTTCCCATGATAATTTTACAGACCAGAAAGAGGAAGGGTAGAATGGACAATTTAAAGTCATAAATGCGCAGCATAATCTCATTTATTGATTAAATAAATGAAGATAAAATACAATCACATATGAAAGAGAAGAAATTATTGGATGTTAAGGTCAACATATAGGATAATATACAACTACTTATTGATTATCTAAATTTGTATCAAGCATCACACCAATGGACTACATATAACATGCTGCATGTTAGGAATTAAATATATTTAAGTGAACCATTAGTTAACTAAATAAAACTGTGAACAAATGTTTTAACACCTTTAATATAAACAAGACGATTCATAACAAATATTTGGAAAGTAATTCATTCTTCTTGTGTGAGTTCATCAGTTCATCCTGTCAGTTCTGGAAGTAGGTGATACTATAATTGTTATTTTCCTGTGATGATACTGAAGTACAGAGAATGGTATATAACTTGTCTGAAAACAATCAACTCATATTTATCAGACCCAATATTTAAATGGTGTTGATTTTTAAAGTAAATATGCTTTTGATCTATATATTTTATGACCTGTGAATTTTACAATCAGACTAATTACAACATTGTATCTATATGTATATCTATATGATTATACATATATAACCACGTTTATGACCTACAGAAAATGGTATCTCTATTCAGAAGTCAGTTTTTGTGATATTACTTTAATTTTGTAAAATTAACAAGCATAATTTTAACACAGTTCATTCATATAGGTCACGAAAATGAGAAATACTAATTGAGAGCTCAGATTTTCAAAAAATTCAAACTTGTTAAGCATTAATAATATAACAATAAATCTTTTTTATATTCTTCATCAGAGTCAAAACTGTTTTAGAGTTTATAAGTGTCACTACTTTGAATTTTAAAATAGTATTGATATTTATGCATATACAATATTCTGTGGATGGTGGAGAAAATATGAGGTAAAATCTGAGTGTTCTAAGGGCCAAGGCTGTGGTATT
Organism: Ellobius talpinus; assembly: GCA_001685095.1. Taxonomy (NCBI): domain Eukaryota; kingdom Metazoa; phylum Chordata; class Mammalia; order Rodentia; family Cricetidae; genus Ellobius; species Ellobius talpinus. The sequence continues at coordinate 15,251 of LOJH01013121.1, read as the reverse complement.
GTACCATCTTGAGTCTATCTTCAGGTTTTCCTTCTGTGAAACAGTATATTATAAAAGCTGAAAAAATGACATGCTAAGTATCACTTGGTATGACTCTGCTTTCTTGCATGTTTTCAACTGTTGAAAGATTACTCAAATATGTTTGAATCTGACAATGATTTTAAGAGAACACATGTAGAATGCTCAGTAAATTAATTCACTATTTCTGTATACATAGATAAGCTAGTAATTGTATTTTGCATTCTGGAAAGACTTGAATAGAACAATCTGCATCCTTACCCTGAGAATTAGTGCAGAACTATCAAGGCTTCCTAAATTCAGTGTGCTAGAAAAAAAACATCCATTTGAAAATTGTCTTATATGGTAAGAGGCTGGACTAGCAAAACAGAAAGAGTTAAAATTGATTTTATTTAAACCCCAGAATTGGAAATGTAGGACAAAGTGCCTATGATTCTCAATGACCTCATTGTCCAAATGTGACAAGAATCCCAGAAAATGCTCTTGAGTGTTTTTACTCACTTTGGCTTCTTTGTCATCTGACAGAAGGACTCAGATTTAAGAACTTAATTTTTTTTCTAAAAAGCACTATTTTGTTTTTTATATTACTTGAACTAATTTAATAAAAGAACTTTTGCCAGATGAATCAAGTCTATTTTTTCTCAGGTCTTCCCTATACTATGCATGGTAACTTATGCATATTATATAACTTTTAAAATAAACAGTAGATCAATTAAAACATGACATATTTCAAAACTGTGAAGTGAGATTCAAAGCCATAAGTCAGGCAATATTCAATATTCAATATTTCATTTATTTAAGAGTTTTTAAACTAGGTTGTAAAGACTATTAAGAAAAATAAACGTGCATTTAAAAATATTATGGTTACTCATATTTGTTATAATAAACAGAAAGTCTAGACTTCATTGTGTTGTATTTGAGATATTGATGATTTTATTTACAAAACCAACTGCAGTCATCATATGGCAGTCACATTTGTAAGTCTAAAAAAACTTTGACAAACGTTTATTCTCTTCTTTACGACAAAACTTCAAAATCAAAGACACTTCTTTCTCTAACAATGACTTAAAAATACCTACTTTGCTGCAGATAGCATTGAGAGAATAATACTTTAATATTAGCATTCAAAACCTTTTTTTTACTAGTATTAAAAACCCAGTCTGAACCTTCAGGAAGTCATTTACAAGTTGTTTCCTAGGGATTACCTACATTCTTGTCCACTTTGACCTTGTAATTTTGCTCACAGTTGGAAATGTAATGCAGAGTGACTCAGATAATGTTGTTTACACACACTTTAAGTGGAGTGACATTATAGTCAAGCAAGTGTCACCTCACCTAAAGTGAAGGAAGACTTAATTACCATAATCCTGTGAATACTAAAATTTCTTTGCCATGTGTAGCATAATAATGTAGTGTTCTGTGTGGTACAGTTAACAATGCAAAGGCAAATGGCACATTAGGTCTCAGACTATGTGTCTTTAAAAGTGAAGAGAATTGAAATTGTAGAAAGAGAATAGAATTTTGAAGTAGGATTCTTGTCTGAATGTTCAGGTGAAATTTTTCTTTCGTTCAAACCCCGAAGAGTTGCCTAGTGACGTGAAAATGAAAAGACTACTAAAATATCCATAAATCTAGACACCAGTGAGTAGGGTGACAGACCATGAATTTCCTGGAGGGTGCAGGGTAGCGTTAACTAAATGACTAAGACAGGATAAAGAGGAAAGGCTGATAACCACCAATTTGTGTGCAATGGGGAACACAGCATTAATTTACAAAGAGAGTGGTGACATTTTCTAAAATTGTATAGCCCTATTCTTAAAAGTTTGTCAGTGTAACTAATTAGTTGCTAAAGTGGAGTTGATTCTAAGACTCAGTATGAAAGCATTTGGAAAGGCAGGACATTGTCCATAAATTGGTATGGTGTGTAATACATCTTGATGAATGGTGAGAAATAGTGTTAAGAAATGGGACTATTATGCCAAAATGGCCGTTCATTGGTTTGTAGTCCTTGAAGGAATTATGTTCCATGGCAACGTGGCCTAAAGTCCTGCAGATAAACATGAAGTGCCTCAAGGACAGTCTTCTTTTCTGTCTTTGCTATCACTGAGTTTTCAACACAAGAAATTCACCATGAATCTTTTCCAGTGCATTTGAACTATAATGCTGTTACTATAGATTATTACTTGGGATTAATTGTTTTTAAGTCATTCAATTGTTTGGAAGAAGGAAAGTATAAAATGAATCAGCAGTAAAATGTAAAAGATTTAAAGATCTTTAGAAAGCTGATAGGTTAAAAATGTGTATTTCAATCAATAGAGTCATGCTACTGATCTGCTATTGATAATTCACAAATCAAAATACTAGATAATCTGATATGTACCATGTTTCAGTTTTTTTAAAGTGCAAAACTATAAATACAACAATAATATTGAATCATGTTAATATCAGCCTTGTTTTACAACTGGGGGAGCTTAAGCCTTTGAAAGTATTAAAATAAAAATGGCTATATGTTATATTTAAATACATAAGTAAAATTACTTTTTATATTCATTTAGATATTTTCATTTCATTTGCAATTTGCTCTTCATTATCTAGCTTTAGCTAACCAGCATTTTACTGTAAAACAGTTGGCCAGTATATCTGAATTCTCGTGTTGCTTTGAAAACAATTTAACTTAAATTACAATGTTCATTTTAAGTTCACACTCAGTTATATCTTGATTTATATAACATGATAAGTATTAAAAATACATTTTTGGAATTTTTTATCATGAGACACTTGCCAATAAAACATCCAGTGTGTGCAAAATATTGTAGCAGCTATGGTGGTGCTCACTTATAAAGCCAATACTCAAGATGCTGAGATAGGAGGATTGCAACAAGTTCTAGTCCAGCATGCTTTACATAGTGAGTATTAGGTCATCTTGGGAAATATGGTAAGACCCTGTCATAAAGGAAAAGGTAGTATATGAAGGAATTTAGGAAATTTTATTAAAATATTCCACTTAGATATTCTTCATAACTTTAAATTTTTATTATTACTAAAAGTAAATACTTTCTTAATTTGTGCTTGTCCAATTTTTCTTTCTTCAAAAATTTTTTTCCATGTGATTTTGGGTACTAAATTAAAGAGCAATTAATAGGGGTAAAATACTTATTAATAAAGTGAGATTCTCAGAATAATGTGTATGGGTGTATGCCTTTGGGTCTGTATAAACATAGCTTCATGCATGCTAAGCATAAGCTTTACCATGGAGCTATAATTCCAGCTTGTTTCGTTGAAATCAAATTTCTCTATAAATTTATAGAAAGCTTTCAAGGATTTTACTGAGTCTTCCCATCCTCAATCCCTTATTGCTAATACATTAGAAATAATTAATCAATTTATGATGCTATTGTTACATTTCTACTTTATTCAAATTCCCTCATTATTTCCCTAGTACCCATATTCTAAGATGTAAGAAACCATATTACATTTCGTTGACATGTCTCCTTATACGTCTTTTGATTGCAATTAATTTTTCCTCTATTTCTGATGACCTTGACAGTTCTGTACAGTTCTGGTAAGCTACTCCTGTATATCCCACATCAGGGACTCTCTGATGCTTTACTTTCTTTTTTTCAGACAGGGTTTCTCCTGTGTAACCCTGACTGTCATGTAATTTGCTTTTCTACACCAGATAGGCCTCGAACTCACAGAGATTTATCTGTCTCTGCCTCCTGGAGTGCTGAAATTAAAGGTGTTTGCCACCAAACCCAGTCACTTTTCTTTGAATTTATTTGGGATTATATGCTTTACAAAGGGAAATCAAAGAGATAAAATGCAATTTTTATTGTATTGTTATAGAACTTCTGAGATTGACTTTGATGCCCTGGCTCAATAGTTGCTCATGGCAAAGTTTTTTGTTTAATTCTTAAACTAGAATGTTTAGAATAGTCTGTTTCTTCAAAAATATCGTTTGACAAATTTTTATCTTCTCAATCCCGAGTAAATATAGAAAGTGGTTAAGCAAGAAGGTAATAGAAATGATGTCACTTCTATATCCCTCATTGTATCCAGAAACCAGATAGACTTTTAAAGGCACACACGTGGTCTTCATAGGTTTCAAACTGCACTGTGTAGTAATCTGCCACACACGTACTGTCTGCAACTTGCTCCCCTAAACTGTCTCCAATAAACTACATTGCTAATTATTCACTATTCATCATAGATTCATTGCTTTTCTCCTCCAGAGAAGATTCTGGGGGTCAAATGCATTTGGAAAATAGGAAATTTGTGCAAAAAATACATATTTCTACTGAAGGTTTTCTGTGAATAAGTAATTTGTTTTACGGATTTATAGGAGACAATTTTATGTACTCTTTCAGTTACTTTCAAATAAATAACAAACTGCAGGAAGCTAATACTCAAAGAATATTTTTATAAATACTTTTTATAGTGTTAATAGTCATGAATTTCTAGTTAGTAAACTTGTGTTCAATCCTTTGCTATTGCTATGAACTGGTCCTATAAGCACAGACAAGACACTCAACACCTATAAGTCTCTGCCCCATAGATCTAATATTAACTATAGGGACCTAAATTAACTCTTTGGGGGTTTTGTGAAGAGCCAAACCAGTGAATGCAAAAGTTTTTGAAAATCCTTTGGAAATGTTCAGTGATAATTTTATAACCACCTTGAATGTGGTGACCATGTCTTTATCTTAGTAGTCAGTGCGTTTCCAAATTTTGTCTATATTTGAGGTGCTAAGATTCATTATTCAATAAATGCTTATTGGCAAATTGAACATATTATTCTGTTATTTCATATTTCTTCCCAAGTATTGTACAGTAGCTTATGGTAATTTTTAACTCATTTTTAAAATCATTTATCCACTTGTCAAAAGGTAGGAGGAAACACAGTGCCAAACCGGCTGTATTATATACAAAAAGTACCCTGACTTTTTCATTCTAGCTTTTGTTTTGCTGGGTTGTGTGCCTATTCAATAGCTGACTGCCTTCTGATTAGTTTTCAATTGCTTTAAGCTGACCAGATTTTCCTTTGAAATAAGTGCACTGGAGCTTTCACCTCGCCACTGTGGTGATGTAAAAGCCCTGCTGCAGAGTCACTGAACTAGTGCTGGAAGAAGAGGCACACCTGTGCGCGCAGGCTGTCAGAAGGCCCACAGAGTCCTGGTGTGCTGAGGCTGCAGCTGCTAGGCTGAGAAGCAGTCAGATGCACTTTGTCCCTCCTTATTCTGCAACCACAAGAGACCCAGGAAAGGATCTCTACTTTCTTTTGATGTATAATTTGCATTGATTAACAGTAGTTAAAGTGGGGTCCCTTTTGAAGTACTGAAGACTAACTGAATCTTCCAGAGGAGTGGCATGGCAGACCCGGTTAAGCAAAATATTTTGATGAGAAGAATCGTGTGACCTCACATCTTCCATATTGTCTAGATCGCCATTCAGTGATGTATTTAGTAAGTACTGCCAGAAGCAAATGGTATTAGGTTCAAGCTTCTCGTTTTAGAAAATCAACTGGAGCACGTTTACTATACTTGAATTTGAAGTGTTTCTAGCCTTCCTAGCAATGCTAGGTGAATATCTGAAACCTAGGAGGAACCCATCCAGCTTTGGAAATAGCAAAACAATTAAGACAGCTCTGAGCTTTGGAGTTTGTGGGGCAATGGGTAAGATCAGTTTCAGGGTTTTATTCTTAACGTAAAAACCATCATGATGCTTAATTTTGTCCATCTGGTAATTCTTGAGCACTAAAAATCAGAGAGAATGTCTGAGTTAAACAAAACTTAGTGTGGAATAAAGATGCCCTGGTATTTCAAATGAGAGTTAATCAGAAATTCTCTAATGGTAGTCTAATCATTAATAGTGTTCTTATTTACACTAAGAAATAGTAAGAAGTTCTCTTACCCTTCCCTTTCCCTGTTCCACTCAAAAGTGAATTATAATAGACTTTAACAATTGTAAAAAATACATAGTGGGCAGGGAAGGGAGGAGGCTTAATAGATTATGTGTATTATGACAGTCTACAGGGTATGTTTATTATTTTTCTCCTTGAAAAAACTACTTTCTTTCAAAACCTGGATTGCCAATTTATAATTATATATGTGATTTTACTGTATTACTTCTACTTTTGTTCAAATATACAGGATTATTATTTAATTGAAATGGATAGATGCTGTAACAAAAGTCATGTAGTTTTGGGGAAATGTAGTTATTTTTCTATGGAGAATATAATCAATTTCTTTTCAATGAGCAATACATTGAGCTTTGAACAAACTTTACAACTTTAATCTGCAAATTGCATTTAAGACTCCTTGCATAAGTCTACTGGGTTTCATGAACTTTAGCAAATAAATTCTAGCACTGCAAAATAATTAGTGAAATTAAGTTGAAACTGTTGCAAACAAATAAACTTATTACTCATTCTGTGCCAAACTGCAAATGTGAGAGGATATTTTAAATGATAAATTAAGCATGAACTGCTTTAATCTGTAAGCTGAACATGTTAGCAAATGCCTTGCGTTTGTAATTAGTATTTATGGCCACAGGAGAGAGCCTCTATTAAAAAGAGTGACAGGAAATTGATCAGTTTAGGTTACCATAGCAACCAAAATAGTTCCATTGCTTGTGTTGGGTTTAGTCTATCACATTATATATCCATGCTTAGAAATATTTTTATTAACTACAAAAATAGTCAATAATGCCAAAGGGGTTAGTTTACTAAAATGACTGACAAAGTGCAGATGAACATTTGGCTACTTGATAACAAGCTTAAGTGTTCAATGGTTGTCATGACATTTTTTTTACAAAGCAAATGATGTCTCCAAAAAAACTCTTAAAACTAGATGAAAATGCAAATCTATTTATGACAGTATGTGGCTGTCACATTCACAATGAGAGACAATAATTGATGATTTATGAGATGATACCATGGCAACAAAGTCTTTCATCATTGGCACCCCTTGGTTACTTTTTTATCAGTTGCTTGTGAGTGCCTCTGAAATGCTTCCACCATGACATACAAGAAGATCTAGTCAGATCTGAATCAGTTAGATCTGACTGAAAACAAGGCAGAGGTGTTGACAATCTCAGAATCAACAAAGTGAAAAACTGTCTTATTAAAAATTCTCTGATAGCTGAAAATGGGCAGACTTGACTCTGCTTCTTAACCTTTGAAGCAAATCTTATTGCTTTTCTTAAATCTGGAGTGTAAGCTGTTAGCCTTTTAAAGTTATATTATCTGGTAATAACCTTTCCTAATAGATGGAAGGAGAAGAGACTTACTTTCAATTCAAATTAAACTATTTTCTTTAAATTTGACTTTAATATTTTTTATTAATCTGGATTAAATGTATAATTGAATACTTTAGAATGACTTTAGCATGTTCGGTAGGCCAAGGAATAACATGTTTGTTTTTCTTAGAGGTGATTATGCATCAGTGTTAATCTGCAATAGTTGGTTGCAGATTGCTTATAATATTGTAAAATTATCAACTTTCTATATTAGTTTTCATGACAGTTCATAAAAATGAAATCTTTAATATTCTTATATCTAGGAAGAGCCCTGGATTGTTTAGCCAATGATGGGACTGAAAGAAAATATTAGCTAAGATTTTAAGGCCCTTTCTAGTGAAATATGGGAGTGATTAATAGAGTTGTAGAATTAGCAGCAATTGGGGATAATGAATATAATACACCAAGGTTGTCGATTTTAAAGCCAAGAATATAATGGTAACATATATTTAAAAACTGATCCATGTTTATGCATGTTTTTCATAAAATATGTAAGACATTTCAGACCTTATTTCTTTTGTATGTCAAGGATTTTATAGGAGAAAATTCTGTAATACACATATCCTTCAATTATAGAAGTCAATGCCACAAAACAGGATCTTTTATTATTTTTACTTATATAATTGTTGCAAGGTCGGGCAAGCCTCAGATTTAGGAGAGCTGACTATATGGAGTTTGTAATTTTTGTTCCTAATTAAAATTTAAGAAAATGGAGTTTACCCATGAACATAATAAATTACTTCAGTTAATATGAAAATAAGAAGTTAATTCAGATTCTGAATTTTTTCCTGAATAGGAGAGAAACCACATTAAATTGCAAATTTCTTGAGGGGAGAATACATGATTTTGTTATTTATATCATTTACTGAATATTATAATCTTTAGTATATACATACAAGCATACATACATACATATACATAGACATAAATTTCTCATTTTGGTGTAGAAGATATTGTTTCTGAAAATCAGTCTTGTATTCATTTTCCTATCCTTTTCTATAGTAGATTTGTGTTAGAAAAATTGCTTAGTTGAAGGTTACAAGCATTATACATTTTATTGAATAATGCTCAAGTTTTAATTCAATCAAACTGACAACAGTTCTTGGCCCAATCAATATTTTAAATGGTAATGCAGAAAATATATAAGATTATAGAAAAAAGTGGTTGTATTTACCAGGAGTTTATGATTAACTGGCAGAGGTACCAAATATAAACATGAATCAACCCAAAGTAAATTTAGTGTTTTAAATTAAGAGTCATATTTTATTACAGACAATATAAGTCTCAGAGTTAATGCAGCTTATTGTAAGGAGATAATTATTAAAATGTGGTTTGTAGTGGATAATGAGTCAGAAGATAGAACTTTGGAATCATGAACACAAGTGAACTTGTAAAATTATAATTGATAGAAAAAATTGCTATAGATTTTAATGTGAACAAAGAGAAAGTTGTAAATAATTATGGCATATGATTAAGGAAAAATCCAGTTTCCACTGAAGTAGTAGCCGTGTAGAACATCAGAAACAACATTTAGAACTGCATAGTAAATTGATTTGCTTTTCTACTTATGTTCTTAGCTAACTGCATTAGTACCCCTTCACACTTCTATACATGGTTATCCTTCTTGTTCTTAGAATGAAGCACAAATATTTTAACAAAGATTTCAGGTACTATGCCAGTGGTTCTCATATGGAGATGATACATTTCCAGTGTATGTTTTGCAATGTTCAGAAACATTTCCCTTTGTAATACTTGGTTGTCAAGGTGCTACTCATATCTAATGAATGGCAGTCTGGAATGCTGCAGAACATGCTGTATTCTATGAACACTCCACTCCAAATCCCAAACAAAGAATTTTCAACTTAAGATGTCAGTAATGCTAATATTGGGAAAGGTAATGTGCTATTCTGTGCCACCCAAATCATCCACATTGTCAAAGGCACCCCAATGACACCTTCTATTTTGCTATCAATTCTGTCATTGTCATATCTGTAAAATTCCATTTTTCTTTCATGGTCAGGAATTCACAAATGTGTTCTATGTATGGGATATACTTCTGTTCTCCTGATCCTCAGAAATGTACTCTTCTTCTTCCACAAACTAATGATAACATTTCTACCCTTTATCCATTTCTTAAAATGTTGTTTGAGAACCAATAAATCTTACCGAAAGAAATACATAGCTTGGTGTTGGGCAGTATCATATGCTATGGTAGAAAAGATGAAAAGTGTTTTGGAATTTTGCTTAATAGTTATGGTATTGGAGGAAGAAGTAATTTGAGAGGGCCCCAAAGTAGGAATTTTCATAGCATAAGGTTGGCGACTGATTTGATATAGATAATGAAATGAGTTAAAGATGATTTCTGCATACTTGGTAGATTGAAGTAGCAGAAAAAAATGAAATTTGGGAAATAATCTTTATTTTGATTATTTCAATGAGAAACGTTGTTTCATTGACTTGCTAATTCTTATCATCAGCTAGAAATAGTGTTCAGTCTGGATGAACTTGCTAGCTCTATGACTGCAAACAAATCTTTTATGTCCAGTCTTAGTGAAACACGGAGAAACAATAATTATTTGCTTGATGAGGTGTTTAAGAATTAAATTATTTAATGAATATCAAACACATATCCAGGTGTTGGGCATATCACTAACTTAATGCTTACTGCTATTATAATTACAGTCATTATTCCTATTGTGGAAAAATGGAGTCACTTTCCTTCCTTGGTCCCCAACTTTTGAAATTATACCTTTCAGTATATGCACCATGTCTTCCATGAAACATTTTTTGATGAGTCATAGTAATGATGATCACTTGCTTTTCCTGAACTACAACGTTTAATATTTATATAGTCCCAATTATTTACAGTGCTATGAATACAAAGGAATTTGCCTTATAATTTCCATTGTATTGCAGCTTCCTTGAAGGTAGAACAGTGACTGGCTATGTTTATCTGTTAAAGTATAGCCTAAGTGATATAAGCTTATAACAAATGATAATCATTGTGATTGGTACTATTGGAGAATCATTAACAGAGTTGTGATTGTTGACTCAGAGATTTAATGTGCTCTTTCAATTATATTCAGTACCAATGTTCCTAATGTTTTTAACAAACATAAATTATACTTTATGAAATAAAACAGAACAATATTTAAAATTAAGTGTTAAGTAATTTGAATAATTTAAGATATATTTAATTGTAGATAGAAAACTTTTATTTTTATAAGAAGTCCTTCCTCATGAAAGAAGTATTTTTTTAAAAAAAATAGATATTTTCCAGCTGTTAACTGATAGTGAAAGATCATTTATATGAACTATGAAAAAAATTTATTTTTAATGCTAAATATTTGAAGAAACATGTTAACAGATCTCCTAAAATGTAAAAGAAATATAAAAACATTAAGTAAGCAACATTCATGAATTTAAACAAGTGCATATCCTATCTGATTTTATTTAGGGTTAACTATTTCATCTTGTAGGTGAGGATCCACCAATCATCAGAGTAAATAGAGAAGCAGTTTTACATATGAATTTTTAAAATATGAAAATAGATCACTCCACTTTCTTTTTTAATGTGAAGTATTTTGAAGATCTGGAAGGAAAATGGAGATGCAAATTCAATCTAAAAATTAATAAAGCAAACTTTAGAGTTTGTGTTAGGAAGAAACATTTTATTTAATTATATTCACTAGCCACCTGCAATAAAGTTGCTTAAATATAGAAACTTGAAGTAGCAAATTTTAGCCTGCCAGATTGTAAGTCAGGTAATAATGTAACAATGAAACAAGCAATTTGTGCCTCCACCGAGATACAGCATGATGAAAATGAATTAACATTATAGACTTGGATTCCTGTTTTTAGGTAATCTTAGTGGAACCTTAATACTTTTGTTTATAGGAGAGGATATTGGTTACTTTGTTTATAAGGCATATAAGGAAGCTAGAAGTATAAATGCTATGCTGATTCTTTGCTTCAAGTACTATGGGAAGAAGTGACAGGTTTTCCTTCTTAAAGACAGGGGGAAAACGGCAGATATAAATTTAGTAAATAACACTCATCATTCTCATAGAGGTATTATTATTTTATTAATGTTTACTTTGGCACAAGTAATAGCAATGTTATCATTTATCTAGGAATATGACAGATGGTTCAAGATGAGAGAATTTGTGTATGTAAACTCACTTGATTTAAAATGAAAAATTTAATCAATGTAATAATGTAATGTAGAAATAAAATGGTAAAATTTGAGAATTAGGGCTTGAATAGAAATGGAGGAGAAAAAAGATCTGAGAGTTGTTCTTTTTAGGGTTCATCTTTTCTAGATAATATTGTTTAGTCCCTGAACCACCACTAGTCTCATGCACTTTATATGTTCTGCTCCTCTAATTGTGGTATAAACTTTTAGATCGAGTGTCATTAATTTATTTTTCCCTATATCCAATATTGTTCATATCATTAGTTGTTCAAGCCATAAATGTAAAACAAATATGTGATATAATGAATAAATGGTATAAAGTCAAACAAATTTCAAAGTACTTCAGGAATTGATATTAAATAGATACATATTCAATATTTATTTAAAGTCCCTCAACAGTTTAACTTTATGTATCCCTCTAGAATACTCTAGAGATATTGATTAATTTCTGGTACTAAAAATGTGACTAGAACATTTAGACAGCTATCTATTGAATAGAGATATTTTGTCAAGTTAACCATACAAAGATTAATAATACTTACCTTATTTGTATAGCTGTTACACAGTCCATCAACTTTTCCAGGTTTCATATATTTAGTGTGCAAGACAACTGCTGAAGATTATTTATTAATGATTTAGAATACTATATGGGTATTGTGGCAATATACAATGATATACAAAAGTAACATAGAAAATGTAGGAACAGAGTAAAACTGCTATTTTTCAAAGTCGACCTAGATCTTGTTTCAAACTGACAGATTCCACCATCTGTCCAAACAATAAGAGCATCAAACAACAACAGCACCAAAGCAAAAGCAACTGATACTACCTCTAAAGCAAACAGGTGAACAGTATGTAAGATAAAGCATTGCTCCAGAGGCATTCTTAGAACATGGTGATTATTTAACCACTGACTGAAAAACAATGCTGACAGAATGTGTTGAACAGCTATGATGTATGAACAGTGTCAATTCAGTGGGCTGATAACCTATAGCTTGACATTCTTATCTATAAATTTTGACAGAGATGTCTTTTTGTTACTGTTAGTTTATTCACTTGCTCCTTTGATAGCCAAAGATAATCTTTCTACTATGTAATGCAGCAATATGTCACTAAGTGAAAGATTTGGGGATATATTGATGAAGTACTGGTTTTACTAAGGAATAATCCTTCGCACATGAGTTCATATTCAGTAGCTGTTTCTCAGGATGGGATGATGTAGTTTGCATATCAACAGCAGGCAATAAACTGTTTTGTCACATCACTAAAGTGCTTATGCCAAATAATCATGACAGCTTCTTTTTAAAAATTAATGTTTTACTCAATAATGTTGCACAGGTTTTTCAAATTAAGCATTGTTGCTTAATAAATTATTTCGATCTTGTGCATTGTAATTGGAAAATAGCATCTGTTATTGTTTGGAACCCACCACTTGCTTTTCTAATAGCTTCCCTTTCCTTCTAAATGCAGCAGGAATTTCACAGGCCTCCACAAAAGCACGGAAAGTAAATCAGTCCTTTTTTGGTGAGTCTGGGAATTAGAAAAAAACTAATATTTTAGTGACAACTTTTCAAACAATTGACTATAACCTGGTAGACTGCCTTCTATCACCATGATCTTGGTGGCCCATGATAGATTAATTCCCAGTGTCAATTTGAAATTCTTATCTCAGATCGTGAACTAAATGTTTTGGCGCTAGTAAGCCAATCCTGATTATACTTGTACCATTCCCTTTTCTTTCCCAAGGGACAATCTCTTTTCCATTTCCCCTAAAGAACACCCCCACTCTCCTAACTTCCACAAAATAGTTCTTTTCTGTTCTGGGGATCTTTAGTTAATAGTCCGACCCATCTTTCTGCCACACTTTCTGCATCTGTCCATCCATATTAATCATGCAGTTTATTGTCAAAGTTGTGCTTCAGACATGAGAATGGTTTCATGAGCTATCTGGCATTTGAAAACTGTATCAAGTGTTAGTCAACAGGATGATTTTCTTGTTTAGATTCATTGCCAATATGCCCTGAGCACCTGTGTCTTATATCCTAGAATAACAGTCATGGAAAATAAAAAACCTGGGACTTAAAAACAGATTATATCTCTTGAATTCCAGGAGCTGGGACATTATCATTCTTTTATTCAGTGCAGGACTCCCTTTTGGAGCAATGATTAGATATAGTTGGTCAAGCTGTCTACTTTTTTAATGGTACCCTATGCTGTGCACCAGTCACAGGAAAACAGATCTCTAACAGAAGCTAAGCTCTCTAATTTACTTTCTTTTGCTTCATTTAATTTTCCTTGATATTCTTCCTATAAGGAAAAGATAAATAAGCATTCCATTTATATTCTATATCATCTCAATTTTAAGCAGTGCAAGGTCATCATCATGATTTCAATTTTTAATACATATCTTAAATAGATGTCTGGATAGGTGGAAGTTTTTCTGGCAGCCTTTCCCCATTCTCTCTTTTCCTCTGTTCTAGAATTGATATTCAATTTTGGATCTTCTTAAAATATTTTAAACATATTTCCTTAAATATTCAAATAACAATTGCAACATGTAACCTGAGTAGTTAGTACTTGTCACAGAACTCCCCATGGGAAAAAATGTGCTTTGTGGATATTTAATATTTTCTGGCCAGAGGGATATTACAGTATCTTCTCTAATCAAAGAAATATGTTAGGAATGCTATATTTCGTGATACATACATACATATGTGTGTGTGCATGTATGTGTGTGTAATAGCAATTAGTGAAGAGAGAGACCATGAATTTGAAAGAGGGTACAGAGTAGGGAGGGGTATATGGAAGGGTTTGGAGGGAATTAAGGGAAGGAAGAAAAGTTGTAATTAGAATCTCAAAAATAAAATTAAAAATAACAAAGAATGATAAGAAAGGTAACTGTGTAAATTTGTGCAAAGGACCTTTTGCATACTAAGTGCGTGTAAAGGACATTTTTTGTAGGAATTTAACTAAATTTCATCTATCTTAGTCACCCAATATGGTGTATTTAAAATAAAACCATGCAAAGCTTCTGAATCTCTGTCTATCTGGTGTGTCAGTCTGTCTGTCTGTCTGTCTGTCTGTCT
>LOJH01013120.1:4179-25450 GCA_001685095.1 Ellobius talpinus | reverse complement strand
CTAAAAACCATAAACCCAGTCCCTGTTCTTTTATTTAATTTTAACAGCATTTATATGTAATACTATTGGGATGTCAGTATCAACATTTATTTTAAACTTGATAGATTTTACAAGATAGAAAATAGAGAAAGCATTGTACTGCAGAGACAGAAACATATAAAGGTATATTTGTTCTGTTTAGAGAGAATAGCTCAACACAAGTGACATTAAGAAATAAATGATTAAGGAGAATCAGATAGAAAGAAATGTATGGTACTTGCTGAAGATGGCATGAGATTCATGTTCCAAACCAGAATGTAATGTTGATATTTTATGGGATTACTTTTCCATCTTGTCTTATTACTAGAACATCCACTCTAATCTAGGGGTAGAAGAAGAAGCTGACTATAAAAAGCTTCACTTAAGTCCTCTGTGTTATGTTGGAACTAAGAACGTGAAAAAATGACACAAACATTTCTCCATCTTAGTTTTGCAAAAGATACAATGCTCTTCACACAAGTTTCTAGAGATTTTTCACAAAAATTGATTAGAAAGACAAAGACCATGAGAATTTTTGTCATACAAAGATACAGTTATCTTAATTTAACTTAATGCTGTTAACAATACAAGATGTAGTCTTGTGTTGCTCAGAATTATTAAAACACAAGAAACATTCACTAAAATATATCTTATCAAATATAAGATCTGCATTGTTAGATGACTATTGTGCCAATATAGTATGAATTATCTTTCACAATAACCTAGATAAATTCTTAGTGACTCATCTAATATAAAAGTATTAGAATTACTTTTGTAAACCATCATTTGTATTTTGAAGCCCATGAGTATATAATTTACTTTTGTTGTGTTTGTAATCACCCTACATATACATCTCCCCTGCTTTTTATGATAGAGGACTGCA
Organism: Ellobius talpinus; assembly: GCA_001685095.1. Classification (NCBI taxonomy): domain Eukaryota; kingdom Metazoa; phylum Chordata; class Mammalia; order Rodentia; family Cricetidae; genus Ellobius; species Ellobius talpinus. The sequence goes on along the minus strand of LOJH01013120.1, from coordinate 24,549 downwards.
AAAATATATCCCCATATCATCATAAACTCTTCAGCATAGAGCAGATTAGAGTAGATGTTTCATACCTGAACAGTAAATTACCACATGTCTAATAATTTCTAGGGTAAAAATCATATCCATTCTAATGCTTTAGATTTTATAGTCAACAATTACATTTCAGCAAAGTAGGACAGTTTCTATTTTGAATTTTCTTATTAAAAATAGTCTCTTCTCTCATAAAATACTTCCAAATAACAGCTTCCACTCTGTTCACTCCTCCCAACACCATCCACCTTCCTTCATCCCCAGATCCACTTCCCCTCTGTCTCCATTCAGATAAGAGCAGGCCTCCAAGAAACAACAACCAAAATGATAAAAGAAGATAGAAGGCAAGTCAAAAGCCCTCATACTAAGACTGGACAAGCAAGACAATAGGAGGAAGAGTACCAAGAGCAGGTTAAAGAGAGTTAGAGATACACCTGTTCCCACTGTTTGGAATCCCACAAGCTAACAGCCTTAACACATATGCAGAGGACCTGATGCAGACACATTCAGACCCCATACTTGCAGAAGAAGTCTCTCTGAACCCACATGAGGCCTGCTTAGTTGAGTCAGTGGACCATGTTCTCCTGGTGTCCTCCATCCCCTCTGACTCCTACAATCTTTCCTCCTCCTCTTTCTCTGAATTCACAGCTCCAGGGAGAAGAGCTCCCTGTGGAGACCTCTAGTTTAATGTCTGCATAATGTCTGGTTGTAGGTCTGTTGTACCCACTTCCATCTTCTGCCAGCTGAAGCCTCTCTGATGACAGCTGGACAAGGCACCAATCTCTGAGTACAACAGTGTCATTAGGAATCATTGACTACTTTTGGTCAGTCATGTTTGGTTCTGTCTTATGTCTCAGGACTATCCAGTCTACCGTTCTGGGCCATCCAGACAGTGTAGGACATGGGATCCCTCCCATGATGTGAGCCACGAGTTAAATTAGACTTTGGTTGGCCAGTCCCACAAGTTCTGTGCCACCATTGCCCGGGACATATTGCAGGCAAGAAAGATTGCAGGCCTAGTGTTTTGCGACTGGGTTGGCATCCAGGTTTCTCTTTCCACAGCCTTAGAGTACCTTCCAGTGCCATAGAGACTAGAAAATAAGGTTGAAGGTACCATGCAGGCACCAGCTTGACTTCTCTACGTTCAATGTTCTGTTTGGATGTTATACTCGACAATTGGGATCTTTCTAACTTGCCATGTGTTGATGCTTCATGCTGTATCTTCAGATAGTTGATGCTGCTGATCCATTTTCAAGAACTATAGATTTTGGATTACTTTCTAGCTAGCTTCCTTGTGCTGAGTTTTGCATTCATTGGTGTAAACTGTGGAAGCTGTAATCTACACATAACATTAAAAAGCTAGTATCGCATTCCAATTATTATTATGAAGTGCCAAACAAACATAAACCAATATAACAGTTGTCTTTCTATAGGGAAAGCTGTACTTTTCAGGAAATATGTGTTCAACTTATGCTTTTTTGATACTTTTTTCTAGTTACACCTGTTAAGTAATATAGGAAGAAGTGCTATGTTTGCACTTTTAAAAATTTCAATCTGGCTCCATGTGTCTAGAATATTCATAAAATTAAGCTTTTTCAGGCTAAAAAAGCTTGGTTCCCTAAATTGTTTCTAAGAGTGACTATAAGCTGCTGAAGATATTTTGAGCACAAGGTGCAGCAGAATTTTAAATAACCTTCCTTTCACTCCTCATCAGCCTCTATATGATTTCTAATCATTGCTGTACACATCAGCTGTGACGAGAATGAAGCCAGGTGTGACGAACACGAGGCTCCTGTTTTCCTGAAAGGCATTGCATTTTATTTATACCATTGTGTTTGGGCCTTTCAAGTGTGATTTAGAAGAAACACACATATAGTGCTTCCCACTTAAACCTTCTGCTCCACACGTATTGGGAGAGGGGGTGGATTTCTCCCTGCTTGAATAAAGATTTCCATTTGGGATAGTGTGTGAAGTGAGAATGCTAATTCTGACATTGCCCTCAGTCTGCTGTGGTGCAAGGGAAGATTTTTGAGAGTGGTGGCTTCATCTGAAATTCAAAACCCTTTAAAAAACAGAAGCAAAAGTATATATTCGCTAATGTCAAGGTCTGTGAAAAGAAAAACTTGTTTAGTCAGTTATCTGTTCATAAATGGACTTGTCACAAAAGGGGAAACTTTCCATAATTTTAGGTAGGGTTTGTAAACCAGCTTAGAAGGACAGATTTCCTTCATTGCTTTCTTCTTGAAATTATAGAGACATCAGAAATGGGTTCTTTTTCTGAAAAAGGTGAAAATAGATCTGAAACCCATAGCATTGTATAAGCTTTTTTATTAGACATTTATTTGGTGAAAATCAAGCAATTACTCTTTATTTCCTCACAGTAATAATTTTGAAGCTCAACCTGCTCCCTTGTCTGCTAATGGTTTATATTTGCTAATCAGAAAATGGGAAAAATAAACAAGAACCAACTTGAGAAGTAGAGCTCAATGTTAGGAGCCCACCTGATCACACCGAGAAAACAGTTATGTTTGGCTGATATTTATGAAAGATGCATATATAAATCTATTAAGATGCATTTCATTACCTCTGCCAAATGCAAATAGGCTTTCAACCTTTTCAAAACAGCAGGATTTATTGTACAGTTCAAAGAATGATTATATATGCCTTCTGGGCTTGGTGTAGTCTAATTCTATAATATATACACAAATGGAATTTGTTCTCAGAGTCACATTGCACAGTTTCTGAGATGCAAGTCAAGGGCTTGATGAGCTCCTGAAAATAATTATTTAGTATTCTAAATAATACATATAATTTACAGTGTTATCCTGAGATGACTAGGAAATGTTATTTCAAATAACAGCTCTCTTAGTAAACACAGTTTCTACTGTAGATAGTGCACAGTTATCATGACATAGCGTACATTCATTTTAGGCAAGTCCATATCTATAACTCATGTTTCAAGAAAATCATGGCTGCTACAATAAATTGGTTGACATTCTGCCAAATAAGATTTCTCTAGCAACAAAAAACACAAATGGACTAATGCAAGTTAATTGCTTTGAAAATGTGTTGTTGCACAGCACATATAAATATTACATTTTACTTGAACTAGCAGGGGAAGTTATAACTCTAAAAGCCGCTGGCAAAGAGGGATCAAAGTATATTGAAAATAATTTTAAGGCAAAGTATTACAAAAATTATAAACAATCCTCAACGTTAAGATTGTACACATATGTTATTTGCATGTATCAGTCCAAATGTAAATAACTTCTCTTTTCATATTTAAGTTGTACTACCCCACAAAACAATGATATACATTTAATAATTCTGGTATATCTGTATTGGAAAAGTATCTGAATGACTGGTTCTTCTACTGTTAAAACATACATTAAATATCACTCAGCATTCATTATTTTTGCTTCTCTAAGGTTTTTATAAAGTTGTAAGTGTTCCATAACTAATTGGAATTATTTAGTGTTTGACTTGCTTCAGAGTTACCTATTTAGAATGGTTAAGTATGAAAATGTACTATTATAGAAAATGTGAAGATGCTTATTTGTACACCTAGCATTCTTACTTTACTACTGATAGTCACTTGTGAGCCATAGTACAATCATGATACATGTAGATGTGCTTTCAGACACAGCTCTCCTGCATGCAATATTAGTGGAGTCTCTCAAATACAAGAAATGGGACACAATTACTTTCATAATTAGGTTTCTAGTTCCTCATCATTATTTTAACAAATCATTTTTTTCTTATTAGTATTATGATGTGAAAAGTATAGAGAGGTTTTAATATAATAAAATCATCCTAAATAGTTGAATGGGAACCATTTTTTTCTCATAAAATTTCTCTTAATTAAAGGGCACAATCTTAAATTAAAGTCAACTTGTCATTGTTTGTAATATTAAATATACAAAAAATATATTACCTTAAATTTTTATAATAATTAAAGATTGAGCTCTCTATTGTAAACATTGATATTTAAGCACCTTAATATACTTTTAAGAAATATCAATTGATAGCAGATTTTCATTTTTGCTTATACTTAGATATGTGCCATAATTAAAAATATGTATTTCGATGAAATGGGGAAAATGAATCATAGTGAACAAGAAATGGGATTAGCACAATGGAAAGCACTTGCTTAGTTCTTAGGTTGTATACACAAAACACAGGCAAATACACTACAAAATAACATTTTTCTTTATCTCTTTTTTATTTAAATATGTCATCTTTACTGAAAAAAAATCTAATTCATTTTATAATGTTTACTAGAGAGCAGAAAAGTGAGTTAAGTGACATACATCTTCTTCCCCGTGGATAAAGCTCTCCTTAAATCACTCCCTCCCCACCCTCCTGATATCCTGAACCTCATCTACTTGCCAATCCTTATATTGGCCATGTACAGTTAATTATCTTTAATTATCACCCACGGTATTCAGTCCTAACACTAAATTTATTTATATGTAAGAATGGTCCTCGAATATTGCTTCTCTACTGCTATTCATGCATCTTTTTTTCTGGGAAATCAGGCAGTCATGATTTGGGAAATTTCAAGTATTTTTAGTTCAAGTTCCAATGTTGATTCATAGCTGCTCTGTTCAATATATTACACACTCTTAGATATTCAATGACTAAGAGGATAAAATAATTTTCCCTATAAATCTAGGATAAAGAGGTTAAAATTATCTTGTTTGCTTCTTTCTTGCAAATTATCTCTCCTCTGCCTCACATACCTACATGAAAGAAGTCCTCTCATGTGACCACCTCTATATACTCAGTACATACTCAGAACAAGGACACCTGATAAGTTATGGGTACACAAAGGTTATAGTCATGATGTCACTAATGAGACAAGAATTATTACAGCATTTGCAAGTCTTTGAAATTAATTTCATGTGATTAATTCAAATTTCAGCAGAAAATATTTTTATGCCTGAGAATCAGTAAGAAATTAGAATATTGATTGGCTCTTCTGTCCAAATCCTCCTAAGATGACTTAAACACAAGGAACTTATTACAGATTTGACCCAATGTGATAAGGTGTAATAGGGTATAATACATGAAGTCCAGTTAGGATGATCTGATGACCAGCTGAATAATAGATGAATGTGAGTTGTTATTATTGTCAGCAAAAGACAGTTAACAATGGAGGTGAAGGATGCTTAGAGTGTGAAGATGTTATCTTCATTTGTTGGTTACTAATTTGGAATACGAGAAACGTTGAACAATATAGGATGCCTTAAAGAATAATTACCTGAGCTAGAAGAAGGATGAAGCTGCCTTGTTTTTAACTGAGACTGAAAAAAAACAATGGGAAGAACTAATTTGGAATGAAAAAATCAGGAATGTGTTCGGCATTGAGGCTATTTCAGTGTGGGAATGAAGGTAAAAATCAGGGACCTAGAAAATGGGAACAGTTTGGAGACTTACACTGGCCATCCCAATGTTTAAAATCATGAGAATGGATGAGAGCAGGAAGGTTGTCTCCTTTAACTATACCTCAGGGGATTACTAATAAGAACATTCTGAGACATTTATACTAGACCTAACACAGTTACACCTCTAACAAATGTTACCTGCCACTATTATTTTGCATCTTGCTCTATGTGTTACTACTTTTTATTCCTAATTACCATATAGATACTGACTACCAGAAACTATAGTGTCAGCTCTGATTAAACTATATTAATGTACTCGTGTTTGAGGTTTTTATGTTTCAGATTACAAAGGATACAGAACACAAATGAAAATAAAAAGCATCATTTGCAGGATAATATACAAGAAAACACTATCAAGAGGGTTGACTCATATAGAGTTAGTCACAAGACATCTTCTGAGAGCAAAGTAACCAAAGGGCATCTCAAGAGCCACAGATACAATCATAGTAGCCACTTATGAATTGATTCTATTACAAAGCTCAGAACAAAATTTATATGCTATATGGGGATTATATTGGATGTATTAGGAAAACAGAGAAACAGAAAGTATATTGGAGTGGTCTTTGTCCCTCTCTCTGTAGGCTTCTTTCTATTTTATGTGCCTACATAACTGTGGACCATCTTTATGATTGGTGGCCAGAAGAGGGCATCAGATCTGCTTGAACTGGATATACAATTCTGAACTACCATGTAGTTGTTGTGAATCAATCCCAGGACCTCTGCAAGAGCAAAAATGACCTTAACTAGTGAGCCTTCTCTTTATCCATATGTATGTTTCTTATTTAAGGAACATTCCTAATTAGAAGTTGTAAGAATACTTTAGCATTCCCAGTGATTTCAAAATTCAGTTTTTTGTTGGATTGTTTTAAATCATAAAGTGATTGAGCTATAAGTTTAATTAGAGGGAGATATTAAAAAGTAAGAAGTGTTTCAACAATCATGCTCCACTGATTTTAAAGAATATAATTTTAGAACAGCAAGAGATTGGAAGTAATGTATGCTCTGTTCCTAAGGAAACCTTGAGAGATACATAAATATTTACTGGTCTTTTTATATTTTGTCTTTATTTATTCGTCAAGTTTTGCAAAGTGGACTATTTACACTCAAAAACATATTCAAGTTGGTATCACATCGTGTTTCTCATTTGAGTCACTGTTGACTTGTAGAGAAAAATGAAAATCAGTATTTTCTTCATCAATAATTATGCTTCTATACAATTTCCAAGATGCCAGTTATAAATACTGAAGTGACCAGTTCTAAATAAGTCTTCACAGGCCACCAGTCTCAGCATGCTTGCACTACAATTCCATAAAGTTGAGAGCATCCGATTCCACATTTTTTTCTTAACAATGAACCCAAACCTTAACAGATGCTGAAAATGTACTTCTATTATGTTACCTAGTGAATAAAAAGGAAAGTGGTAAGAGAACAGTTAAGGACTTGGGACAGTGATGTCAAATCCCCTTTCTTGAATATTGGCAGTAGTCTAGTGAAATCACCGAAGCATTTACTTAGTAGATGTCATAGCTTCTTGTTCTCACAAGAAATGGGTCATAATCGAAACAGGATGTTCTCTGAAGGAATGAGATAGAGAAAAGGTGAGAATCAACTCAGTGTGATTAAATAGAAATTATGGTTTACATAAAAGTGAATCTAAGACCTATCCAAAGAGAAATGTAAAGATAAACAGTAAACATAAAGGGTACTTCATGTTTTTAATCTCAATATGAATTGATATTACTGATAAGAACAAGATGTTTTATTTTTGGCAGAGAAGATGTATTGCTTCCTTAGGAAATGAAAAGACAAGACCAAAGCTTAATATAGCAAACTTATGTACATAATGTGTTTTGGGAGTTCTGAAAAAAAAGTTTGTTTTGAAAATTGGAGATTATTAAAAGTTATTCCCAGTAAGAAAGGTGATTAAAATTATTGGACATAAGATATAAGAGCATAACTAATAAATTTCAAAAATAAATTGCAGTCACAGGTAGAAGACCCAAGATTTAACTACTGGTTAAACAGTTAAATCCTATTGAACCCTATTTTAATAGCCTGTGATTCTAAATTTTGACTTAACCTTATGCTTTCTTCACAAATATTTGTGACCCAAATATGTAACTTACACATTGCATAGTGTAATTCTCAAAACTTACAGACATGTCTTTATATTTTCCTTTTAAATAGAGGTTGACTGATGTTGGAAGTTTGCTTACTGGATAAAAAAATACTATAAATTGAAAAGAAAAACACAAAGTAAAGTTCATGTATTCTTCAAGCCAAAATAGAAAGATACATTTTAATTCTAATAATTTGCATGAACTTTTCCCTTTACCCCACTGATGAATAGTTATGTCACTGTAAGGCAGGCACAAAACCTGTCAACAATTTTAACATGATTGGTTAAGGAGAATGGCTGCTAGATCCTTGTACACTGATCTGAAGCACTAATATAGTTAGCTTGGGCGAACTTGTCAACCAGGTCATCTGCCTAAGGCACAAACCTAGCATACAACATTTCTGATAATTCTTTACTGGATTCCAACTGTCAAGGAACTCCAGTGCTATTTTTCTGAGGTGTCAGTGTAATTGCCCCTGACTGAGAATTGACTTGGTTTCTTGGTGTTCCACATATCTGTCGCTTCTTGCCCAAGGGACTTCTCCCAGGCTCTACTCATGTCATGTTCTATTAGCTGTGGTTAACCAGGTGCAAACTTAAACAGCCTGAAGATTTTTTCTAAAAATGGAAAAAAGTTAAAAAGTTGAATTGACAATTACTCGCAAAGATTTTTCAGGTGTAAGGACAGGTGGATGTGTACAAATGCACATTTGCATTGTTGAGCATGTGTTGTTTATGCCCACAATTCTTTAAAGTGTTAAAAGTCATTTCAGTATTATAGTGAACCCTTATTCCATTAAAGGATAGTGACAGGACTTAGTTTCACTTTCTTTCTTTTATTAAGTGTAACAGAAATTATGATAGGCATGAGTCCAAAAAACTGTAAAAAAATATTCTGAGAATATTAAAATGTATTTACAAAGATCCTGACTATGATTTTCTAGTAGTTTATTGAAAACAACTATTAAGAACTTCTTTAATATTTAAAATGTGAGGCAGATTTCAGTTCTTTAAAGTAGAAAGAAATTATGAATTACACTGTAAATGAGAAAGCAATTTTCTAATGCTACATTTAATATTATATTTATTAGGAGGTACAGATTATTACAAGTATTTAAAATAGGAGATTATCTCAAAGTTCATACTCCAAATGTCTGTCTCTGTAAAAGATTTTCAGCTAAAACTTTGGGTCTTCATTTTGAGGATTATGCTACCCTGATGAAATATTGGCATATCCATACAATGAAGCACTACTTCCTCAGGAACAAAACTAAAATCAGTAATATTGGAAGATGAGTGTCTTTCAGTTACAGTGATAAATATGTTAGCCAGCCTAATTTGCTACACAATCAGCAATCAAAAATGTAACCATAGAACAAATTATTTAGGAGTATTAGTATATTTTGAAAATGTCCTTTTTTCCCCTTCCTAGAAGTAAGATATCAAAAACCAGGTTTTTTTTCCTTTTGATAATAGAATGACATGTGATTTTTATCCAAACGTGGAGAATGTGACCCAAATTTAATATTTTCTTCACAGACAACACAAATGCTACCATTCTTTGCAGGCTGCCTAAGACTCCTTGAAATAATACATAGATTACAAGACTAAGTAAATATTGATTGGAAAAAATAAGAATTAATGAATAAATAAACTTCTCATTGTTTATTTACTGTCAAAACAATTTACTAATCTTATATAAAAGTATGTGAAAATTATAGCCTTAAAACATTTGAGTTTGATAATGTTTTAGTTCTCTAAGTCAAAATATAATTATTATTTGGGATATCATAATTTGATTTGGTGTGGAGTCATAAGTAATAAATGAGGCAATATGAATTTAACATTATTTTGCATTTTTAAGTCTAAAATTTGTGTTTATAAATAGTTTTAAGATTAATAGCTGTGGCTGGAAAGACAGAAGTTATAAGCAATTACTGTTCTTGCAGGAAACCTGTCTTCAATTCCCAGCATATGTATTGTGGCTTTAAACTACCTCAAACTTCAATTCCAAGGGATCCAATGTCCTCCTCTGGCCTTTATAGGTACCACATATGAAGGCAAAAAACTCATACACATAATATTTTAAAAATAACAATCTTTCCAAATGGTAGAAGCCTGACAAAATAGAGTCCAAGTTAGACTGAGAATGTAAGTCATGGGTAGGATGCTTGTCTCAAACAGGCAAGGTTTTGGGTTCAATCTTCAGAAACACACATAGAGCTACAATACATACATGCATACACATACTATATATATATATATATATATACACATTATGTAAATTTTCTAAAAAGACTGTAGACAAGTTTCTGTTCCACCAGGTCCTACAGCTGCTCAGTCCCAAAGAAACACAGAGGCTTATATCAATTACAAACTGTTTGATCTATTATCTCAGGCTTATTATTAACTGGCTCTTACAACTTAAATTAACCCATAATACTTATCTATGCTTAGTCATATAACTTTGTATTTTTTCTCAGTGCAGAATTCTCATCTTGCTTCCTCTGTGTCTGGCTCGTGACTTCATCTCTGTCTTACCTTTTCCCAGAATTATCTGAGACTGGTTGTTCTGCCTATACTTCCTGCCTTCCTCCTGGACAATCAATGTTTTATCAAACTAAAACAAGTGACAAATCTTTACAGTGTGCAAAAGCATTATCCCATAGCATCCCCCCCACTTTTTTTCAAAACAAGATCCTAAATCTAATCTCCTTTGTTTACCGTTTTCCTGGCCATTATCCACAATAACTTGTAACCTAGACACTAAACACAGACAGCCATAATTCATTTTTGGGAATGTGGATGTTGTTTTCTAGGCTACTTCCTGCTGATTGGCAGTGCTGATAATCTTATCGGGACCCAAAGAACATTTACAATGATGTTCAAGTCATGACTGGAGTAATCTGTGAAGCTTGATCATTGCAGCCAGCAGTCTTGAAGCTGTTCTGGATGTAGAACTCAGAGGAAACGGCAACAGAGATGCTCTAAAACGTAGGTTCATCTGGGCCATCTGCTGCTAACAGAGATTTTTCAAGGATCATGCTTGATCAAACATCATTTTTCTTAACCCAGAATTAATCCAGAGCCTCTCATCTCCTGTGGAAACAAATGCAAAACCTCTTCTCCAAAGTAATGTATTTTTTTATTTAAATGTTGAAGTCAACATACACAGTTTGGATTAATTCAGCAGTATTTATAATCAAATGTCATTTAGCAGCTGTTGCTCCTTCCTCAGCAGTCAAACAATTCAAAGACAACAAAATAACATACAGTATCCAGTCTCCCATCCTTACATGGCTTTTTTTCTCACTCCATTTTATTTATTTATTTATTTATTTTTTTAAAGTTTTGGTTATTTGAGACAGGGTTTCTCTGTATATTTTTGACTTTCCTATAACTCACCCTGTAAATCAGGCTGGCTTTGAACTCAAAGAACTCCACCTATCTCTGACTCCAACGTGTTGGGATTAAAGGCATGTATCACCACATCCAAATATTCTATTACTTTTTTAAAGGACCTTCTCTATCGTTTTTCTTTTCTCTGCCAAAGCCATGCATATTTATAAACAAACTGCAAACTACTTAGAGTGATTTTTTTTTGTTTTTATGTTTTTGTCTGAATCTGTCTTTACTGTATAGCTCTATTTTTTCTGATTACTTTAGTCTTACATCTGCTAAGCAGCATGACCAGTATTAATTTTCAGCTTTGGCAGGTGGCTCTAGCCCATTGCTTAGCTTTCTGAGGGTCTAGCTTCATGGTGGAGGTACTGGCAGGAGTCATGGTTATCACTACAACTCTGTGGAGTTGCGAGATCCATGTCACCACCGAGAAGCATGCCGCTGGCTACTCAAAAACACCATTTTAATGTTTGAAAGCATGGCCTCTTAAAAGAGTTGCCATGCAGTTTTTGCCACTAATTCTGAGTCAGGAAGTATTTCTTAAAGGAGCCGCACCTCTGCTTGCTGCACTTGACTCTGTTCTTGTCTGATAGAATCTCTTTATTTTTAAGCTTTCTCAGTCTTTATGTGTAAATTCTTGCCAAATGTTTGGGCACCATTTGCAGACAGAAGTTTCTGTCTTGCCCAGTCCTACAGTTGTTCAGTCCCAAAGAAACTCACAGAGGCTCATATCAATTATAAACTGTTAAGTGTGGCAATGGAAAGGCTCAAGAGCCAAACCACTATGCTCATTATTCAACCAACACACCGTTCAAATTCATCAAACTACACATTTAAAACAGATGCACATTTGTGTTTCATGGACTATAGGAAAAGAAAATTAAATAGATAAGTGTTCAAGTGTATGACCCATACAAACATACATATCTCAAAAGTACTTTGTCCTGTAGTCTAACAGAGGCAGTCTATTTTGTTTTAAACACAATTTAAGATTAAAAGTACAAGCTAATTTTAAATGAAGGTTGATAAAGTATAGATTCCATTACCTAACCACCCAATGTGTCAGTACTAAAGTAATTACAGCTTCTATTTAAAATGGTACAGTCAATGGCCAGTAGTTGCTTCTAACACTGGTAATGTAACATTTCTTTCCTAACATAATTGTATAAAATTATTGTCACAATTAATATCCAAAAACACTAGTTCTTTGCTTATTCCAGATATTTTTAAAACATGCATTCTTCATTTTCCTCCACAGCCCTCTCACTGGACTATATTTCATTTTGACAGCTATGATATTGTCAGTTGTTTACTTCTCATCTGATAATGGACTTTGGGATCTGATTAACTTTATACTTGAAAGAAAACTGTCATCCTCAGGCTAACATATGTTACTGATAGCTGTCTCAATATAAATCTTTAACACCTTCTCAAAAACTATTCTTACAAACTTCCATAAAACATACTACGAACAAAGCTAGCCTCATTCAAAAAGTGACAAGCATAATGTGAAAACAGTTTCCAATAATCACGGCTCAAAAATATATCAAATCCATAACTTGTAGAAAACTTCCTCTGTTTCCAATTGCTTTCATGACCTGACATTTACAGGAGGTATTATTGCTTAAAAGATGGTCTGTTGTGACTTCTCTCTATTCAGCTCTCCTGAAAAAAAATTTTCATCTTGAAACTTATTCTCTGCAATGGTTCCAGAATTTTGACATTAGTGTTAATTAGCAAAACACTTCACATATTTTCTAAATTCAACAGCCTTTATCTAAATACATCACTATTCATAATGATGCTGAAGACTTATTACCCTAACATATGGCTCCTTGATATACAAGGAAGGAGAATTGGAGGTACTCACCACTTGTTTTACTTCCTTGAAGCAGCTCATAGGAAAGTCCTCTGACCACAATCTAAAAAGCTTCTTAATCCCAGAGATGTTCTCACTGCACCTGAGGAAAGGACATTTCAGACAGAACACAGGAAGGCCAAGAACAATACCTGTACACAATCCCTGCCAAACCGCTCAGCTCATTTCTCTTGGATCTCACACATCTAGCCTAGTTCTGTTTCTGAGTGGCTCTCTACAATGCATCTCTGCTTGTAGCAGTTTCACTCATCTAAGTCCCATTAATAAATAAGTGTTGTGTTTTTTTTCTATTGTTGCGCTGTGTTTTGCTTCATGGATCTCATCCAGGAATGTTATCCACTTATAATATGGCCAATCCTATGTTAATTATTTTCTTATTTATAAATAATCCCATGTCTGAAAGTATTTTTCTAAGAATATTTATTGGAGGTACTTCTACAATTTCTTAGCAATTGTACTTTAAATATACAAAATTTTGGAAAAAAATGACATATTTGAAAAACTCTAATAAGACATCACTCCTGCCACAAATAGTGGCTTACAATGTAGTCTTAGCTCTTATGTTCAAATACAATCTAAGCTATATGACAAGACATTGTCTCAAAAGAAAACAAAAGCACAAAACTGCCTTTTTTATCCCAATGGGATAAATACAGAGTTGAATACATTTTATGATGGAATAAATCCAATCACCAGAATATCTTTTTTATTGCTAAAGAATTTTATTGGTGATTCTAAAACTCACAAACAATTCCAAATCATTACTTGACAAATAGACATCTTCCAAAAAAAAAGAGAAATCCTAGCATACACTATATTGAAAAAACAGAAAAAGGCTTTTGAAGAACAGTATTTTTGAGACTATCCTCAGATGTAGGGTTTGATTGATGACGATAAATGAGATGGATGCATGTGAACATGTGAAGGATACAGAGAAATAGAATCTGTCAAAATAGACAATTTATTAATAATAACAGTACCAACACTCCAGAGGAAGAAGGCTATGAAGCCTTTTGTTTGGCAAGATGAGATGGCAGATAAATATAAAATAATCAGACAATGACTGAAAATAAAAGCCATGTTTATCTAAGTCAAATTTGCAAAAGGCAGGAATAGCAGGTTAATTGTAGGCCTCAAGTCAATCTGGGAATGTTTCAATCATCGTGAGTTTTCAGGAGAGAGTTATTTACAATTCAGGGACAGGTCTTTGGAGAAGGCTCTCCTAGTCTCTCTTAAAGCATGCTCTTCTGAGTTGAAATTAGTAGAAGTGGACAAAAAGGGAAAGATGAAAAAATTCAAAACATCTTAAAAACACATCTGTAAGACATAGTATAGGAAAATTAGAATTTAACAAATATTTACTTGAACATTCACACATGGGTTTGGCTCTATTTCCCTCAAGATGGAATATATTCTTAAACAACAGCAAGTAAGTAAATTACTAAAAGAAATTTAACAAAAGTCATTTGCAGCTATGAAATGAATGTCATTAAACTTTTATTTTAAATTGTTTAGGAAAATATTTGATAGAAATAATACTAATTAGAAAATTTATACTATACTGCTAACTAAACCTTAGACTAGTAGTTAACGCTCTGAGTTAACGAAATGTTGTTCACTGGCACGTGGAGATATAAGGATAGAGATCCAAATAGCTTAGAAGCTTTTAGAGCAACTTGAAAATGTTTTTAAATTATAATATTAATAAATTAGTACTTACATTTTAAAAGCCTTCATGTTTTATATTGATAGCATTTTTAATTTTCTTTCAATGTTGAACTCTGAATGAGCAATAAAAACTAAAAGTTATCCTTTGACACACAGCAGTGTTAAAAGCACTAGGCTTAAGGAGAAATAAGATGATGACATAAATACTGAGAACACTCACAGGATTCTTAAAGAAAATCATTATGTCCTAGACAGTGATCCACTTGTTGTGGTACAGGATTATGAAAGTTAAAAGATAGAGAGATGTAAATTAAATTAAACTGGGAAGTCTTGAATGCATCAGTTGAATTACAAAGAGCCTCAGAGAAGGAACTCTCCTAATATTTTGGTAAGGAAATTTAAAAATTGAAAATAATATTGTGTGTAAACAAAATGTTGCTTTTGCTTTTAAATTTCTTTACAGACAGAATTCTAATTAGTGGCCCTTTACTCCCCTTTCACTTATTCATGGTGAACTAATATTAAAGCAGAGAAAGCCAATGTCAAATGACATGCTATATTCTGACATATGTCCTTACATAACGAAACAGTGGAAGGAAACAGCAACACTTATTACCTTCAAATTAAATTTAATCAACTTCTCAGAAATTTTGATTTTTGAAAAGTTACCCATCAAGAATTTGAATCTAAATTAAAATCATTTTACAAGTTTTGATGTTCTTGTTCATCTTTTTCCTGAATCCTGGATAAATACTAAATTAGAAGGCTAATGAAAGGACTTATAATTACATCCTTAGAGGTTGTATTCTGATTTAACTGAAAAAAAAACATACCAAAAGGGAAGGAAAAAAGTATGTCTGGAAAGCTGTATACTCACAACACCTAAACTGTAGCCTCACCATAAACCACATGCATGTGAATTCTTGGATTTGACCTGAGCTTCAGATATGGGATCTACAATGTATTGGCTAAGCCTGGGCCTTTCATAAGCTCTTAGTGAAGAAAAGTATCTTCTACCACAGGATATGTAAGCTATAAAAAGGCAGATATACTCAAGAAAATTGATTCAATGATCGCTTAAATTCATTTCCTTTTGGTTTGTACTATAGTAACATTCACTGTAATGACTGTGCAATAAAGTATAAATATGAAAGACTTGATTAGAAACTACTATGGTGTTTTCCATAAGATCCTTGTATCCTGAAGGACAAATGAAAAAGTCTCACCCAGCTTCTTTGCTAACCATCATTTTACCCTTCATGTCAAGAACCATTTCCTCAACACAGAATAAATTTGAAAGACACATTGTTTTGAAAATACAAAGCAAAATAAGTTCACATATAAACTGATACTTTAAATGGATATACTTTCCCAAAGACAATGTTATCATCAGGGCTAAGGAGATCTTGGCGAAGTGGTTATCATACAGACATGAAGACCTGTGTTCTACTCCCAGCAGTCACATAAAAGCCAGAATGTTGCTCAAGAAGTTGCCTGCAGAACACCAGCCAGCCAGCCTGGCCTAACTGCTGAGCTCCAAGTCAAGGAGACTTGTCTCAAAAGAAACATGGTAAGTGGCACCCCTGAGTAGTAATGCCCTAGACTGACATTTAGCTTCCACATCTACACACATATATATATATACACACACACAAACACAAACACACATGCATACATACACACATGCACACACACAAATGAAAAACCCACAAATATCATAATTTGTGTAAATATATAAAATGAACATACATTAAGTATTTTAACTCCTTAATTAGTGAAAGAACCAACTGTACAATTGATTCAAAGGAAAATTCAAACTATTCATACATGCATAAGGAAATCAAAGACACAGAAAGCACTTTGAAAATAGATGTAAATCTGATGAATATTCACATGGCAATAAGTGACATTCTACCAGACAAACTTAATTTTCATTTATATGGATAAGAATCATTTGCATTATTAAACAGCTAGAAGAGGATGGAAGGTGCAGATCCAGGCACAATCTGCTGAGCAGGAAAGGTATGCCGCATAGGGCCCCCGGTAGCCTTGGATTTTTGTCCACCCTTACTCCCTTCATAATCTTTCTCTATGATGCTAACCTCCAGCCATCTGACTTTACTGCATGCTCTACGTCATTTCATGCTGTTCCTCCTTTTCAATTAACCCTGACGTAAGAAGAGGAAAGAAAGAGTCAAGCTTCCTTAAAAGTGCCACTTCACCACGCTCTGCTGAAAGACATTTGGCAAGAGAATTCAGAATTCATGAATTCACCTAACTTCCTGTGCCCCTCACCATTGGGTGACACGTATAAGTAACTGTATTCTGTGTTTAAAGGTTGCTTCCAATTCCCTGTGAAGAAAATGTATGTGTTTTTAATCCAGCACCATTTGCTGGCACTTAGAAAAGTGTGTTTGTCTCAGGAAATCTGTTTGACAGCCTGTGGTGTAGAAGAAAAATTCCACAGACACCGCTCCACTCTAACAGCAGAGTGAAGAGAGCACGCATAGCCTCTCAAGTTAGTAAATGGGAGTGTCAGCGAGCAGTGGGATGTTTAACCAGCAAATGGCTTCCTCAGAAGAAGGCCATACGTTACTGTGGCTACTCTGCCTTACGCTGTCAATTTAAAGCTCAGAGTGAACGGTTTAAGGCTGATTGGTAACCTCTGAATAGGAGCTGGTCCTTTCCAGAAAGGCCTTATTAGGCAGGCATCAATGCTTCCTGGAAGCTTAAAAGGGGTATCACAAGCCCTAGGGCCTTTCTGGCTTACTCCTCTGAGCCTTGTTGGTTGATTAAGTTTGAGGTTCTTGTGTGAAGTACTTTGAGGGAGTCCACACTGTGAGGTTGGCAACACAATGCTTCTTTTTGTGATTAACTTCCCCAGGGCTCTCAACTCAAAACCTCACACTTGCACTCACTTCACGTAAAATTTTACAAAAGCCAGAACCCCTGAGGTCTCATTGGCTTTGCCTGAAATTTGTCTTTTCTGCCAAAAATTTATCGTTTTTAACAGAAGCCTGTGTCTGCCCACCCGTGATCCCTTTGGGAAATCCTCCAGCTGTGGATCAGACCTCATATGCTCTCCTTCTGATGTCCAAGATGAATCTGACTTTGGATGTACAATCATTCTGATTCACATAATTACATGCTTGGTTTAGTAGTGGGAGCCAGGCACAAATGTGATAATTTCTTCTTCCTGCAGCCACACACAAAGAGGTAATTTGTTCCGTGCCCCCAGCAACAGGTGAATGGCACAAAACACGGGCAATGTGTGCATGGAGAAAAAGCCACATTTTATGGATAAAATGGGGAACAGAGAAATGATCCATGTGCACAATTACTAAATTTGCATTAGTCATTTTGGGATGGATGCTTTCATTGTATGAGTTGTGGACATTTTGGCAGAGGGAAGCTGTTGCCTAGAGACTAAAAATAGCTTTATTCTCACCATCATAAGCCTGAGCAGTGCGGGTTCAATTCCCTTGCCAACATTTGAAACTTCAGCTCAAGGCACTGAAGTAACACTTCAGCCCTCCACTTCTTAATTGTATTTTAAGTTTCTTCCCGATATTTATATTTTATTTGCTCTCAAGCAATGCTATCAAATAATCTTGAACTTATTTTTTACAGTGATGTACTCTTCATACATGTTATGTACATGTTATACCAGCATGAGAAAAATTAAAAGATATCCCACAGTTAAATATATAGAAGATAAAATTCAGCTATTAATTTTTAAAAAGCTTTTTGCCTTAACCTTCTTGAAAAATACTCCTTTTAATTCATAAGAGGGCAGAAGGAAATAGCTTCTCACTTAAATACCAACACACCAGAGTTTAAGTCATAGTTGAAAATGAGACAATGTGTACACAATATCCTTGCAGTATAAAGAATGTTACTAATTTCCACCACAAGATAATAACAGACAAACAGTAAAAGCCTTGTGTGAAGAGAAATCAAAACATTATGAGTCAAGTATGGCGATACCTGCCTGATATACAAGCTCTTAGAGAGCAGAGACAAGAGGATAAGTAATTCAAGCTGAGCTTTGGCTGTACAGAAAATTTGATGCTAGCCTTTTCTCTATACAAAAAGTCATTGATGCTGAATTTGGGCAGTGGTCAGCTTTCATATACACATATGTAGCAAGGTTTCAATGGATAAGTTTTGATTGGCTACATTCGGGATCTTCAGACTTCCACATTCACAATCTCAGAATTGAGTTCTGGAAGAGTTGTCTCTCCAACACACTCATGAACACCAATGGCAGTTCATGCACTATCATGACTCAGTTTCTCTTCCTGCACCCATACTTCTGTTAAGACTTACCTAGTTTCTCCCTTGTTTAGGACCACCAACCATCTTTATGAACACTGCTATAGATTCTTCCCACTAACTCCAGTTCTTTTTCTCCAAGGGTATGCTCCTGGAAAAACATGTTTTCAACTGACGGTTTTTTTATTGATGAGATAACTAACAATTTAAAATTGGTCTTTGTATCCCCTTTGATCTATTTGCAGATAAATTTGGCATCAACCAAACAGAATAGGGCTGTGAACTCACTACCAGTTCCAGTTCCAGTGTGCCATTTCATTCATGTGATTTGCATCTTTAAAAGACTTTTCTCCCATGAAACTAACCAAGGGAAACAATATATCCTATAGAAAGTATTGGAGAATGGAGAACTAAAGTGAACATATTGGAGAAGTTGAACTTCTGAGTCCTGTGGTACACAGAACAATAGTTTCAAGTCAACTGAATTGTTAGGATAAGCCCCAGATACAAAAGCACCTAGATAACTTCATTAAGCTAACTACCAAAGCAGAGAGACAAATATGAGACAGGTTCCTATACAGCTCAGAAGATCTGCTTAGCCAAGCCTCATCTAAACTACTAAATCGTAAAATCAAAAAGTATTTCTTGTGAGTTGCTAAATGATGGCTAACTAGTTGTACAGCAATCATTAACCAATATAACACATGCATTACCCCCATTGACCTAAGAAAAAGAATGTGCACTCTGTCACTCTGTACACTGAGATAGTTGCTTGCATGGGTTCTGCTGAAAGACCCCCGTAGGGTATCTTCCCTGGGATGAGATCCCTTGCCCAAGAACCGAGACCGAGGCCGCTGGATGCAAACAGCAAGAGGATTTTATTGCTTACACAGGCGCCTGCGGTTGCTTCAGCCGTTCGGGGGACTGAGCGCGCTGGGCTGAGCAGGGGGACCCTTTTTTATAGGATANGCATTGCATTGAATCTGTAGATTGCTTTTGGTAAGATTTCCATTTTTACTATGTAAATTCTACCTACCCAAGAGCATGGGAAGTCTTTTCATCTACTCTTTATGCATTGCAAGGCTTCCTTGATGTGGTATTCCCTTCTGTAAGCTATGAATATGTTTTATTATTATTGTTTAATAAAGAAGCTACTTTGGCCTATGACAGGGCAGAATATAGGTAGGTGGGAAAACTAAACTGATTGCAGGAAGAAAAAAGGTGAAAGACCCCCGTAGTGTATCTTCCCTGGGATGAGATCTCTTGCCCAAGAACCAAGACCGAGGCCACTGGATACAAACAGCAAGAGGATTTTATTGCTTACACAGGTGCCTGCGGTCGCTTCAGCCATTCGGGGGACTGAGCGCGCAGGGCTGAGAAGGGGGACCCTTTTTTATAGGATAGGGGCAGCAAGGAGTGGGCTTACAGAAGCAGATGCATAGTTACAGGGTTCCCATTGGTCAGTTTGAATGAGGCCATGGGTTCATATTGAGAACAAGTTCTTGGCCTCCCGCCTGGTACATGAAAATCAGATATCAGCTATTTCAGGAGAGGAG
>LOJH01013119.1:424-17430 GCA_001685095.1 Ellobius talpinus | reverse complement strand
CACACACACACACACACACACACACTGAGAAAGCACTGAACAGAATGCTTCCATATTGGCCTGGCTCAGTAGCATCCGTTGTGATAGGCATGGAGTGTGGTATTCCTCAAATCCTCTCTCAAGAGAAGTGCCATGCTGCAGCTGTGGAGGAACATTGCCAGCAGACAGCATTTGCTGTCAGCACCTTGGGGAATGTCTGTCCCTTAGTTCTCTGAAACAGAGAACAGAGCTTTTCCTTTTTTTGATATCCCTAAGCTGTCTAGCACACAACACTGAAAATATAGCAGATTGGCTCTAAATGCTTGTTGAAGGACAGGCTAATATAGTGACTTGCTTCTGAACCATGGAGCAAACCTCAGTGGAGTGGACTTTGAAGCAGCCTAAGGCCAGGGGAGAGGAGTGCTCCACACAGCCTAATCCAAGTCCACAGAAGGGATGATGCTGCCCTTGCCAAAACTGCTTGCCATCTTAACAGAGTTTTTCTTTTCTTTTTCTTTCTTTCTCTTTTTTGGTTTTGGATTCTTTTAAATCTTTTTTTTTTAAGATAGGATGTTGAGCCCCAGCTTTTTGGGATCCAATTTAGTTCTCGTCAAAATCCCTCCACTGTATCCCCAGACCTGGCTGGGAGGGAGAACAAGAGAATTGCGCTGCCCTCCTTTCCAGTCAGAACTGCCTGTGAAAATGTAGTCTTGGCAGATGTGCCCTTTCGAGGAGATTTTTATCTTACAGAACTTGACAGATTTTCGGCCTCACTCTTTAATTTGAAGTTTCTCATATTACCCCTTCCCCTGCTGCCATTCCAGCCTGGGTCATTTTTCTCTAAAGCGACAGTTTCTCAGTTGGTGGTTGCATTCCAGAGTAGGTTAATGTGAGAGGCAGAATTACCACATCTTGAATAACTTAAGCCAAAGCGAGGACTGAATATGAGATTGACCAGAATGTAGCCCAGCCCCAGCCTTGGAGTAGTAGTTTCCAAACACCAGTCCACAGAGCAGGGCCAAGGTCTCGTCCCCCAAGAAGTTACGATCTGGAGAGATAGTGCTTCCATGCCATGGTGGCCACCAATACTCTAGCTCTTCCACTGGTGAGGTAGAGTCTATTTCTGCAGCCTTGAAGTTCAGCTGGTGTTGGGACTTTGACCAATGGAATGTAGCAGGTGACACTGTGATTCTTTAGAGCTCAAGAAGCCCTCAGGCTTCTTTACTCAATACTTACTCAATACAATAGCTACCATGTGACTATGACCCGGTGAATCTCCTAGAGGATGAGAAAACATGCAGAGAGGCCCCAGTGAGCCAACCTATTCCACAGAGACCATTATAAGACAGCCAGTCATAGCTGACCCAGGCTGACAGCTATGACAAACATGCACAGACCCTGCCACATCAGTCAAGAATCACTCAGTGGAGCCTGGACCAAATAAATGATCAAGCTAATTTACGCTGTGACATGCTCCATTCAGGTCACAAACAGGCTAAGGTGATAGACAAGGACTATGGGTGGCAAATTGAGAAAACATCTCTGAAGTTGAGATATTTTTGCTGGGATCCAAAGGAAGGGAAGAAGCTGGTTAGGTGAAGGCTTGAGATGAAAGAAAACTATAAGCCATAGGCTGTAAAAGTGGACACATTTTTAAAAAGACAGAGAACGCAGGCTGGAGCTCCGTGAGGAACGATTCCATGCAATAGGAAATCCCTAGAGGGTTGCATGTGGAGCGTGGGGCTCTATCCAGTGTTGACTTTGTAAGCTCACCCCAGCTGCAGGAAGGAGGAGAGATGGCCAAAGTCTGTAATTATTTTAGAGGGAAAGCCTCCCTACAACACATATGCTGGCTTGAACTCAAATTTTGTCATTTTATCCATGTGTCTAATGAACTTCAGGTCATGGGCATTGCTTTACTCTTTAAATGCTGACTCTAAAATTTTCATTGAGGTTTTTAAAAAAGTTTTGTTATATTTTCATTGGCAAATTGTAATTGTATTTATTTATGGGGTATAATGGGACTGGATGGGATATAATTGCCTCCGATTTTACAAAGGTTTTATTGGTAACTAATAGGTGCACAGGGTTTTTCCTCACACTTATAAAATCAGCTAAAGCATCTGATTGCATGTGCAATAGAGTATTTGATTCACAGTTCTTTTTTCTGATTCACAATTCTTTCTTATTCACAATTCTTTTCTTTCATTCATTTTTTTTTTAAGACAGGGTTGCTCTGTGTAGCTTTGGCTGTCCTGGAACTCACTATGTAGTGATGTGGGATTCCCCTCTGTATGCTGTGAATATGTTTTATAACCATTAGCTAATAAAGAAGTTGCTTTAGCCCATGGCAGGGCAGAATATAGCTAGGTGGGAAAACTAAACTGAATGTAGCGAGAAAAGCAGAGTCAGGTAGATGCCATGTAGCTGTCCAAAAAGAAAGATATGAGGTAACAAACCTTGAGCCTCATGGTAAAATATAAAATAACAGAAATGGATTAATTTAAGATGTAAGAGCTAGGAATATGCCTGAGACCATGGCCAGTGTTGTAATTAATATAGTTTTTTGTGTGTTATTATTCAGGTCTGGGTGGCTGAAAAACGAAAGTACTTCTATTTACAATGCAGACCAGGCTGGCCTTGAACTCACAGTGACCCACTTGCCTCTGCCCCTGAAGTGCTGGGATGAAAGGCATGCACTACCACTTCCTGGCTGATTCACAATTCTTAATCTTACAATTTTGTGAAATTTTCCACAGGACATTTTCTAAAATCAGTCTCTACTTTGAATATTTTAACTCAAATTTTCATAATAGTGTCCCCAGACATTCACATTTGCTTTGAAATCATCTACTACTTGATGGTATTTTTCTTACACTTGAAAATATTTGTTTGGAAATGATCATGAAGGAGCATCCCAAGGCTGATTGCAGCTCAGTGGGATTTCTTGCACACAGGAATCCCTGGGCTCCATCCCCAGCAGCACAAAAGGAAGAAGGGAGGAAGAAAAGAAGGAAGAGAAGGAGGAAAGGAGGGAAAGGGGAAAGGAAGAAAGAAGAAAGGCTGCCATAAGTTCAAGGTCAGCCTGGTGAGTGAGATCTTGCTATTAAAAAAACCACCTGAGTGAGACCCTGTTTTTTTTAAAGAAATCAGAATAGAACAAGTCTGACAAACTCAGTGCAATCCCCAAGACCCACATGCTAGAAAGGGAAATCTGACTTCCCCAAGATGTCCTGTGTCCTTCACACATACACTGTGGCATGCACACACACACACACACACACACACACACACACACAAATAAATCATATGTAATAAAAGCAAAATAAATAACCATGACTTGGGAGGTAGTCTGCTAGGTCTGATTCACTTGCCTGATTTTTGATACGGTATTTTTTAATGGATAATAACACATTTCCTATATGATAGCACAATAATCAACTTACTCAGTCCATAGTACCTAGGAGGCGTCCAGCATTAGCTATTATTAATTAATATCTAATATGGTTAGGATGCCTGTTAGTCACTGGGCTACAGATCTCTGCTTGTAGGAATGTTTGAAATGTAGGAAATATCATTTCATTTCAAATTTAATTTAAAACTTAGGACCTCAGATTTTTGCTGATACAGAATCTTCTTCCAAATATTCTGTTGACTAGGTTTTTACTGGTCACCAGTGACTGCCTCTCATGTTCACCGTCCCTTTGGCCAGCACAGCTTTAAGTTTCTCCATTCAAGGTTTATGTAAGGGGGAAAACATGCTTGCTTCATGTCTGATATTGAAGTGGGAAAATTGCTTGTTGCTTCCTAAAAGGTTCTGTCCTAGTGACCTGGGTGGCTGAAATTAAACAGGGGATAGGACTGAAGTCCTCTGGCTGCTTTATTCTTTCACAGGCCTTGTATCCTAGCTGAGAAGATATGAACGGTGTCAGATAAACAACTAGGGCTCCCTGGGCTTCTCCATGAGTTCTCTCTATGTGGTGTCTCCAACATGGCAGCCATGGGGTAGCCAAACTTCTGACCTGACAGTAGCAGAACCTGTCCATTTGATGGAGGTAAGAAGCTGCAAACCGAAGGTACATTGCCTCTTCCTATCACCAACTGAAGTGACATAGAAGTCACAACTCATACCGTGCACTAACAAGACTGTCACAAAGGCTACCCCAATGTTCTCAAGGAAACGATGTAAAAGTTCTGAAGGAGCATGTGGAATTAGAAATGGCATAGCCATTTTTGGAAAATATGCTTGGCCACAAATGGAAAGAACCAGTTCCGGCAAAGTGTGAAATGTGCTTGTCAGGAACATGATAAATGAAGAAAATAACAGCAGTCTTACTTTAATCTGTAGCTTTTCCAAATGGCTATATATTTTTTATCAGTTTAATAAAGTTTGTGATTGTGAGGCAAAGGAAAGAGGAATACAGAAACTCACATACACTGAGCACCAATTAGGCCCTGTAAAGTTTATACAAAGCTACTGTCTTAGGGTTTCTATTGCTGTGAAGAGACACCATGACCATGAAAATTCTTATAAAGGAAAACATTTAGTTGGAGTGGCTTATAGTTCCGGGGTGCAGCCCATTATCATCATGGCAGGACATGGTGGCACGCAGGCAGACATGGTGCTGGAGAAGGAGCTGAGAGTTCTACATCTTGATCTGCAGGCAGCAGGAGACTGTATATATATCATCACATGGGCGTGTATTGAGCATAAGAGATACCAAAGTCCACCTCCACAGTGACACACTTCCTCCTACAAGTCCAAACCTACTCCAACAAGGCCACACCTCCTAATAGTGCCACTTCCTATGGGTCAAGCATTCAAACACATGAGTCTATGGGGGCATTCCTGTTCAAACCACCATAGCTGCCTTCCAATCAGCAACTTTATTAGACACCTGATTCTTGGGGATGGCAATCTGACTCGGATTTAGCATTTCAGTCTTTTCTGATGCATGTCTAGCTTAACTGATTAATGGGCTTAACTGTACATTATGAGTAGCAAGCTGATTAGCCAGAGGCTGGCTGGAAGTCCACTGAAGCATCTCAATTCTCTTCTACCTGTATTCTCATCCACCATCAGGCTATAGATTCATCGGCTTCATAGATTGAAGGGGTCCTAGAACACCAAGCCTCCATTATGCAGGCACTTTTCACATCTTTTCTTAAGTCATGATTGCCATTATCCCACTGACCAAATTAAGTCACGGGACCATATCAGATATACAAATATTGCAAGATTGTAAATACAGGGAACAGAGGAAACTGTGGCCACAGTTTGCCTCACCATAGCATAAGCTGTCAAGTATTGCTAACCAACTTAACCACAAAAATGTCCTAGAGTCCAAATAGGAGAAGACCATACTGAAGACCATAGATTCCCTATTCTTCTTTTAGTGGAGCAAGACACAAGGAATTTGGAGTCTTGGTGTCTTCTAATCATACCAGTGCAGGCCATGTGGTACAAAATGAGGAAGATTTTGCTCAGGAGTCATATCTTTCCTTTAATGAAGTCAGGAGAGTTTGAAGGAAGGAAGAATTGAATGGGAAAGGGGCAAGGTAAAACCTTGAGATATTGTGGATCTGAGAAGTAGAGAAAGACTAGATTTGGGGAAGACACTGAAAGCCAGTGCTCCTGAATCTGGCTTATTTCACCCACCATCCTAATTAAACCAGGACTTTTGGTGTCATTTCCAGAGCCAGCATATGCCACACTTTGACTGGCTGGCTCTTACCGTTTGTGGTGAGTCACTGATTCAGTTTCATTGGTGCATGAATGGAGTCATTTTGGAGGGTATTTGGCTTTGGGGTATCCAAATCAACTCAAGGAAATACTGAACAGGAAGGCAACTGTGCACTAAACCATATGGAATTCAACATATCAGGAAGTGAACTGCCTCTCTGGCCTTAAGGACAAGGGGACTGGGGAGTCTCTGGAACTTTTTGATGGCCTTGGCAACCAATCCCCTTCCAGAGGAAGTCCATCTGACTCTTCTGCTCCCATTTATCATGTATCCCCTACCACCAGAGTCCCAGCACTATGGTGAGGAACGACAGTATTTCAGTTCTGCCTTGTGTTCTATGCTTTGCCTCTTTTTGCCTTTTTGTTTTGACAGAATAGGACAGTTCAATATGGAGTCTGGAAGAATGATAGGTCTTGGCAGGAAAGCCATCAGTCATATAAATGAACAAGGTTATATGGTCATACGAAGCCTCAGAGTTAAGTATGTTACTATGCAAAATAGGCACATTCGCCATTTCAGAATGTTACATTTTTAGAATTTGTCCTTGGGTTTTTTCCTTGTTTATTTCTTCCACTTAGATCACTGACTCTAAACCTTCCTAACACTTCAACCTTTTAATACATTCCTCATGTTGTGGTGACCCCCCAACCATAAAATTATTTTTGTCGCTACTTCATAACTGTAATTTTGCTACTGTAATTTTGCTACTGTTATGAATGGCAATGTAAACATTTTCGGAGATAGAGGTTTGCCCAAGGGGTCACAATGCACAGGATGAGAACTGATGACTTAGATGCTTAGTGTATATACCAACACAAGCCATGACAGTTCTTCTATGGATGTATCTATTTTAAGGTTAATGCTTAGCTAAGGTGTGCACAATCTATCTCTAAAGAATGATTCCCATCTCCACCTTCCATCCTGTGGTCCATCCATCGCCACAGCTGGCAGTGCACTCCTGAGTGGAATTCCAAGTCCCCATTCCTCATCATCCAACAAAATTATGCTCATGGAGCCAGGGAAAAGGAATTCTGACTAAAAAGAAGAAGAAAGAAAGCCCAGCCCATTTTTGCCCAACAATGTGTGGGTGGGAGAAGGAGAGGATCAGATGGAGAAGCAATAATACTCATGTGTCCCATCTCCCCTTTCTGGCCTGAATGCAAGCCATGAAGAGAAACAAGAGGGACCCCACAGACCTGAAGCAGCCAGCTTGACCTCAACTGGGCAGCACAGCAGGACCAAGCAGAGCAGTCTCTGGCCTTTCCAAGTTGCTTTTAGTCCCTGTAGGGACATATGAATTAAGGGCTATAGGGACGGCTACAAGTACACTTCTGAATGATATTATCACTTTCGGTAGGCCATAACAGTCACCAAGAGGTGTCAGACACATGGGGAGCCCAAGAAATGTGTGATCATCTT
Source organism: Ellobius talpinus (assembly GCA_001685095.1). Taxonomy (NCBI): domain Eukaryota; kingdom Metazoa; phylum Chordata; class Mammalia; order Rodentia; family Cricetidae; genus Ellobius; species Ellobius talpinus. The sequence continues at coordinate 10,288 of LOJH01013119.1, read as the reverse complement.
GAGATGGCCACAAGGGCCTTGTCCAGATGCATAGAAAGGCCTCATCCCAGGTGACGCCAGCCAGAGATATCAGTGTGGTACCCAGAGGAGGCTGGGAAACCTGAGTTCTTTTCACCACGAAACTCAGGAAGTGCTAGAAGACAAGTGTTCATCAAATTAGAGTCTGAATATCTTCTAAAATACTCCTTTTTTATCATCACAAATGACACTTCATTTCATTTCATTTTACTCCAGCCATATACAGGTAGGGGCTGAGCAGACTCATTAGCAGAACTGGTGGATGTGAAAACTCTCTGCGCCCATCACTGTAAAACCCAGCACCTCCATGAGACCTGACACAGAGCTGAGGAAACAGAAAATACACCGAGGAGGAGAGGCTACACACAAAACAGCCTGGTCTTTCAGACTCCAAGACACGGACATTCATCATTAGCCAAATAACGAGCCTAGCAAAAGTCAGTCACCTCTGCATTACTGACTCCCTGTGTTAAAGGGCTGGCATAAGATGAGACAGATACCTTTTGAGAGGCTCACCATGTGTGACCCCAGTACCACTTGAGTGGAAGATGGCTCCATGAGAACTCCCAGCTACCCCGGATGCTCCTTTCACAGCCATGGCACAATGGCCAGAAAATTGGTAGACTATCATTGCTAATCATAGGAGAAAAGAAAAAACAAAGCACAAAGTAGCTTTCTGGAAAGGTTGTGGGTAGGGCCAAGAAGGTGAGGCCTCAAAAATGAAGAGGCCTCACGGGCATGCACAGCTGTGAGCAAAGAATAATAGGCTCACCAAAATTCATTCTTGTCGTCTTTTGCCCATGGTTTCCAGCCTGCCTTATTGTAGGTATTTGAATCATTGAGATGTGCACAGAGATCTGGATAGAAGTGAGTGTATAGGCACCCTCCCCTGGGCTGTGGAGCCTCTTCTATAAATGTCCACACTCCTTCCCGCACCTTACAGAGGCACAGGCCCTGTTGAACAACACTGAAGCCCTAGAAAGTGGAACCTTGGATAGAAAGAACCTAGGCCCCTGCATGATGAAATTCTCATTTCTACACAGATGTGGACTTCATGTGAACAAGAAGTAAATGTCTATTGTGTTAGGTTTCTGAGAGTCAGGGGTCTTTTAGAGCTTTAATATTGCTAAATTAATTTAGTGGGAGGAAGATGGTCCATTACAAAAGCAACCTTCAATGTTTCGCAATTGTGCCAAAGATAGGCCATGATGGCACCAATCCTAAGGAGAAGAAAGGGAACTAACATAAAATTAGTTACTGGGATCACACCTTCTCTTTCCGATGTAAGAAGCAAGAACAAGTACTTTTGCAGGTTGAACAGCCATAACAGGTGTTCTGGGTTTGCCGTTTGTTGGGTATATGACCTCACAAGGATACTTTCTCAGTTTTTTCATCTGTGAAGAAGAAATATCCACTCGTAATTCTTGAGGTATTGTCATGCTCCAAGTCAGTGAGATGATATTCACATGGAGCATGTACTCAACATTTGGTGCATTTCTTCTCTGCCTTTACCAGGGTCTTCACTCATAACCATTTCCCCCATGATCCCTAGGTAGTGTCTGACCTCAGGAAAATGGCAGACATACATACTTTTCCCAGTTTCCCAGTTGCCACGGAAAGGCTGAAGTTGGTGTTGGCTTTTTCGGTCACTCTGGGGCAAGCTGACTGACACTTTCATTCCATTGATTGATCACATTCATTTTGAGCCACATTTAGCTGCTTAGAAAAATTCATCCCCAGCCTTCATGGTGAGCTGGAAGGCTGGACTGGCCCCAAAGACGCCTCAGCAAATCTGTTACACAGCTCCAGTGGCAGGCAGCCAGGCATCTGGTCCCTCTGTCTCAGGGAAGCTGACTGACAGGCAGCAGGATGCTGAAGCTGTGATGTGAGGGGAACAGGCAGCAGCAGCAGCAGCAGCCTTGCTTTCCAATGGGACCTGCTGCTGCTGCTGCCACCGCCGCTGCCACCGCCACCACCGCCGCCGCCGCCACCACCACGGTCACCACTGCCCTGCTGCCAGGGACCCACACGGGAGGGAAAACAGCAGGTAATTTATGGTTTTCCGAACTAACTTTGCAGGCTGAGTTGACCCAGGAGTTGAAGGCAGGGGTTTGACTTCAGCTTGAGCCTAGCAGGCCACTTCCAGCATCTCAGAGCAGACAGCAGCAACCAAATGCTGCTTCCTCAGCTCTATGCGGAAATAATTTCTCACACATGTGGGTAGTTTGGGTTGTGGGCAGTTCTGGTTGTGGGCAGTTCTGATTGTGGGATAGCCTTAGCTGTTTATTAGACTCCCCTTGGGAGCCTTAAAACTTTCTGATGCCCATCCCACAGCACAAAGCAATTAAATCACAAGTATCCAGAGCTAGAATCCAGGCATCTCCGATTTCTAAAGCTCCCAGACTGATTCCACTGCACAGCCAAAGGTGAGAATCACTGCTCCATCATTCCCAAGACCTTGCCCCAGTGCTGACTCCTTTGATGTGAGCAAAGTAGTGAAAGAGAAGGCACTACACTCAGATAGGAACCATAACTTGCTTGAAGTCATTTGCTTGATGAAGGGAGGAGCTAGTACATGGCCCAGGTCTTTCTCTGTTCATTTGGAGAATCTTTCTCCGTACTCTCTGGCCTCAGTTTTTATAGACTGGAGAGTGTATGCATCTACCTCACAGGTTTGTTGGAAGCAGAAAACAGCTTACTTTTAAACTCCATTTTTATTTTACATGTATGAGTGTTCTGCCTGCATGTATGTGTGTATACCATGTGTGTGCATCGTGCCCAAGAAAGCCAGAAGAGGGTGTAATATTCAGTGGGACTGGAGTTACAGGCATTTGTGAGCTGCCACATGGGTGCTGGGAACTGAACCTGGGACCTCTGCAAGAGCTATTAACCACCAAGCCTCTCTCTAGCTTCCAACCTACTTTTATTTTCATTCACTTTACCTACAATATACTATATAATTACATTATATATAAGTATAGAATATATTATCGTAATGATTATAAATACATAATATGCTGTATTTAATGACCATACATTAATATACTATTATGTTAATAATTCTATATTACATTCTTATATAGTACTACTAATACATATATCCTTCAAGCCCTTGGCAAATATTAAACTGAGTTCAGTTTATTAAAAATCTTCCTGTGTCCCACATACCATTGCTGCTACTTGCCTTTACAATGCCTGAACTTTTGACCCAGCAACTGTTTCTTATCATTCAGGAAAGTGAATCAAGGGCCTATAAGAAGATGAAAGCACAAGGGTGACAGCTATGGTCCTGATGCTGAATGTCCACCACATGCTCATCTGATTGTCAAGGCCTCATCCCTGGGGTAGCACTGCAGGCAGTGGGAGAAGCCATCAGGAAGTGGGGCTTAGTGGGACTCTGTAAGTTACTACTGAGCTCACCTGCAAGAGATTGCGGGAGCCTAGCCCCTTCCCCTCTTTCTGTTCCCTGGGCATGAAGGAAGGGGGCTTGCTCTGGCAGAATTTCTTCCCTTACAGAAGGCCTAACCCAACATGGCCAAATGACCATGGAAAGGCTCTGAAAAGTTAACCAAACTAAGTGTGATCTTCTTAAGGTTTTCTTAAGTATTTTATTGTATTGGCAGAATGCTTACTAATACAGTGATTACTGCCATTTTATTAATAAATACAAAATCATGAAAAGGTTAAGGTTTCTTTAGAGAGGTAATAATATGAGTTTTTAAAGTCAAAAAAGCATATTTCAATTTAAAATAGTATATGGAAATTAGACCTTTGACTTACCTACCTGTATAATGAATGATCTCCTTTTCTTGAGCGTGAGTGGGACCTGGCACTTGATTCTAACAAACAGAATATAACAAAGGTATTAGAGCATTGCTCCTATACCAGATGGAACTAGAGAAAGAATGCTTCAATCGAGCATACTATCATGCTGTGAATCATGCATGGGAAGGGGCTCATGACAGTGAACTGTAAGTAACCTCTAGAGCAATGGTTATCCCTTCCTAATGCTGCGATCCTTTGATACCGTTTCTCATGTTGTGATGGCCTCAACCATAAAATTATTTTTGTTACAACTTCCTAACTGTAATTTTACTCCTGTTATGAGTCATAATGTTTATATTTTGGAGAGAGAGGTTTTTCCAAAGGGGTACTGACACACAGGTCGAGAACCGCTGCTCTAGGGTTTCATGATAACTCTCAGCCCCTGGTCAGTTTATATTTTGTCAATAACCTGGATGAGTTGAAGCATGACTTAAGCCTTCAGATAAGACAGACCCTAGTTGACATCATGATGGCACCCTTGTGAGACCCTGAGCAGAGAATTAAGCTAAAGTGCTTGTAAACCCTCCTGACCTATAGGAACTGTAAGATAATGAATATGTGTTATTTTAAGCCACTGAAGTTTTTAGTAATTTGATACACTGAAATGGAAAACTAACAGACACATCATGGAAGGGTATGTTTTCAGATGAAAGGCATTTATAAAATATTGTTAAATAAAAGCTCAGATTATAAAGCAATATGACATACATACAAACCCACATGAAGAGACTAGTGGCAATTCAATAATGAGTAGAATTGAGAATGACAGTCATTTCTTCTTTTCATTTTCTGTACTTTCTGAAATCATTTTTAGTGTTAATGAAATGTTCAGTGTGGAAAATGCTAAATAAAATATTCAAGTGTTAACAATGGTTATCCCTGGGTGGTAAAATTATGGTTGGATTTGTATTCTAGAAGTCTAGGAGGTTATTTGAATTATTCTTTTTTGAAGAGTTGACACAGACTGCTATAATTAAAAAGAATAAATAAATTGATCCCTGTGGTATTTTTCAATTATCAAAGAAAATTCTCTCACTGTTTCTCCCAGACTGAATTAAGGTAGGGGGAGGAAGCCCCATCTTGCACACACTGAGATACAAAGTGATAACAGAGAGTAAAGAGCACAAACGTGCTCTGGACTCTAAAGTGCTCCACCTAACGTCGTATTTTCTGAAATTTAGCAAACTATCTCACCTTTGTAACCCTGGCTCCTTGCATATAAAATGGGATGATATAACATCGTCCAGGGCTGAAGTATGATAGGGACTCAATACGCTCCTGTATCATGTATTTTTAAATGAGCCCAAACATGTAAGAAGTACTCATTCAATAAATGTTGGCTAGTGTTACTCTCGTCATCAGTATCATTACCACCACCGCCACGATTATCAACCAAGATCCCATTATAAGAGTGGCCAATATTTCAGACTTGGTGTTGTTCTTAGATTCAGCTCTTTAAGAAAGTACTTAAGAAAAAAACGTAAGAAATTATAAATATACCATATTAATTCAGATATTAGAAGGAATCTCGCATCCCTTGAAAGATCTCATGTGAATGCTGTGGGACACTGAAGACACATTTCTCCCTTTTACATGCTAAAAAGATGCTTTTAAAATTAACACTATGCTTGCTAGGGAGTTGTGGATTGGTTAGAACTGGCCCTTTAAGAATTTGAGTCAAGCTGGTTTGAGGTTTATTGCATGCTATAATAAGCGTGATAGTTATGGTGTGAGGTGAGCCAGGTCTAGGTCAAAGCTCTCTTTCTCTCTCTCCATTCCAGAGACTCCGGGAGCTGGGTGGGAGATGGAAGCAATCCGAGGCCACCGTGAAGCACGGCTGAAGAAGTACAGCTGCCCTTAATCTGGGCTTCAGGGTCAAGGGCACTTGAAAAAACGGGGCTGTAGCAAGGGAGGAGCCAATACTAGAGGAACTGTTGACTGAGTGTTTGCTGGTGTGGCCACAGGCAATAAGCAAATACCCAGACAGACAGGCAGCTGGGGTCAGAGATGTATCAGAAAGCTTTCATTGTCTTGGACTGAAATAGTCTTGGACCCTGGCATCACGGTGGGAAGAGATATGGCAAAGACAATTAATGATACAAAGAAGCCAAGGTCCTGGAAGCAGTATGACAACTGTGAGATGCCACGGATGGCTCATCACCCCGAGAGTCAATTCAAAGTTTCTTGTCTCTTTTGGGAGCATGTACATTCAAAAAAACTGTCACAGACAGTTTTACTCCCAGAGTAAAATTACAGAATTACTCCCAGAGTAAAAACAACTGAAATCTATCTAAACCATCCCTAAGAAAAGTCCCTAAAAGATCTCCCTGGTTTCCTCAGGAGTACCTATGTCCACACAAAGGAGAATGAAACAGAGGGATGACAGCAACTATTTTGTTTCAGTTAGGGTCTCGGTGGTGCATGGGAGAAAAAAAACAAGTGTCCCAGATTCAAAGACGGGTCAATATCTATCTCATTGCTCAGATATCAATTATCATTATTGTTGTTATTATCATCATTACCCATTAAAAATCAAACTGTTTGGGGGCTGATGAGACAACCCAGAAAGTAAAAGCATTTGCTACCAAGCCTGATGACTTGAGTTCAATCCCCAAGTTCCACATAATGGAAGGAGGGAATGATTCCTGCAAGTGGGCAAGGCATGTGTTTGCCCACATATATGCATGTACACACAATGAAATAAGTGCAATAATTCTTAAAATGAAACCATTACTTGAATAAGTGCAATAATTCTTAAAATGAAACCATTACTTGAAGATGTGCTTAAAGAACTAACTATGTTTTTAATACTCAAATCCCGATGGGGTCAAGAGGATAGAGAAAAGGAGGGGCAAGAGGAGAAACAACCAAAACTAAGAATGTCTGAAGAAGGTTTATGAAACTCCACTGGTTTGTAAACCAATTAAACATATAATTAAGGTGGGGCAGTGGTGGCACACGCCTTTAATCAGAGGCAGAGGCAGGCAGATCTCTGAGTTTGAAGCCAGCCTGATCTACAGAGCAGCAGCCAGCCAGAGCTACACAGAGAGACCATGTATCAAAAACAAAACAACAAAACACCCACAATTGAAAGAACGGGAAGTTTGAACAGAAGTACCCCCGAATGGATAAATAATGCTGCTTCCCGAAGACATGGGTTATTAAACAAGAATCTCAGTGGCAGGCAGAGGTTACCTCCCTACTGGTCAGGGAGGTCCCAGAGGCACCTAAAACAAAATAGGTTATTGCTATTGGTGGCCCACTATAGATACCACACACTTCGGTTACATAAAGCACTCTTGTGATGACCAGGAAACCCTATCCCTGCTAGCTAACTTCCATCATGCTGTCAGGTGCTTCGAAGACTGATGAGGGAGAAAAACCATCAAAAGTTGTACTCAGCACTGCAACTTGCATGCTACAGTAGTAACCAACAGGCAAGACATGCCCACTGGTGCAATAATGGCAAGACAGATTCTGAGAGAAACCAAGCACTCTGTTCATTGAATCTAAGGTCCGAGCCACCGAAGGGAATTCATGACTGGTATTGTAAACATGGTCCTAGGCACAAGGGGAGAACTTATTGATACCGTTCTGCTAAATGTTAGGTTGCCAAACTGCTTCCTAAATGTCCATTCTTACATTCACAGATTTGTGCTATTTTCCGTCTTGATCACTGAAGCTACTTACTGCAGTGGGTAGAGGTTAATGCAGAGATGCATCACTGTTCAGAGTGATAGGAATAAGTTACGGAGAGTGTTCAGCTCTAGATCAGACATATACATCAACTCTCCCCTCCCTCGAGGCTCAGGGAACACTGCAGAAGATGGGACAGAAAGAATATAAGAACCAAAGGATGAGGAGTGCTGTGAAATACTGTCTATCCTCTGGACATTACATGGCTGTTACAAACATTAACTGACAACAGCTGTGGTTACTTGCACAAGACACGTACAAGACCAAGCCAGTTAGAATTCTAGCATGGGACATGGAACAGATGGGGATGGAAAGCCACAAATGAGTATCTTCCCAGCCTGGGATCCCAATCATGGTGTGTACCAAATGTCTCTGAGGATAGTATGATTTAAAGACATTAAAGATGCTCTAATGTTTTACTCTGCCTTTTAATATTGTAGTTGGCAATGGGGAAAAATCACGAAGCATTTTTTTCAGGTTAAATGTGTCTGTTGGCACATTTACTGCCTTGAAAATGGGTTGTAGAAAAAGAAAGGATTGTTGACCAATCATGATTCATAGATAGTAAGATAGAACTATATCATTAACAGGAAAATAACCAAAGTTTTATGGTAATTATCATACTGACAATGGTGAAAATAGTAATAATTGCATGAAACTTAAATGTGTTTGGCTATATAGGGTCTAGAAATCTAGACTCTATACATAATATAATAACTGTTGAATACAGTTTATTATATTAGATCAAACTGAAAATCTATGGTAAACTTTTATATCCTGGTTCCTTACCCTGATAATTTATAATGGCTTATCACAATTCTCTTATGGAGTTTTAGAATGTAACCAGAATTCTCTTATAGCCTTTTGGAAGGCCAAGACGACTGAATCAGTGATAAATATTGCCCCCATACTTTAAAATGAAAACTTTCATTCAAGAATTTGCTTTTTTCATTTCATCAGCAAACTATTTGGAAGAAAGAGAAATAAGAACATGGGTAGCCTTTGCTTTGAATAATGCTATATTAGCTTAGTGCTATGAATTTACAACTATGCTCTTATCTTTCATGATGGACACCTTCATGTGTTTCAGGTAATCCAGCACTAGCAATATTGACACTCAGTACACCTTGTTCTTCTCTCTTCTAACATCATGTTTGTACCACAAACTTTGACTTCTTTCTCCCCTGTTGCCTTCTAGTTTATGTGCATATCTTATGGTTGATTTGATAATCTTACAAGTCTTATATTTGATAATGGCACAATATTTCCTTGCAACTGGTATTATTATCACCATCATTAATCATTGTGTCATCCTCATTGTATTGAAAGTAAGAGTTAAAATAATTATACTAAACCATAAAAAAAATCTAGCATAGGTAGGGGAGGGGCTCTTGAAACCACAGTTCTAACTGATGAACTTTTGGAAGTAGATGGCTGCTGGGGGACGGAGGACCAATCTTTGAGGGTTGAATACTGGTAGGTTGCCCATGACTCAGTGGGCAGCTCCACACTCATGGGCATATGGACAGCAGCACTGGATTAAATGGGTTATTGTTTTAAAATGAGGACATGAAGTTGAGAGGGAGATACATTAGGAGGGCCCAGGGGAGTTGGAAAGGGGAAGTAGGGAATGCATCATGTATATGATTAATATACATTGTATACACATATGAAATTCTCAAAGAATAAAATAAATTAAATCCTGTAGGTTTGGAGGTCGTTTTCTAACTCAAAATCAAACAGGTGTAAGGAAATAAACTCAGGAATAAATATGTTCTTCATTAATATTCTAAGTTAGCATACAAAGTAATGAGATCCATTGTGACATTTTTCATACATATTTGTCATTAGACTTTGCTCTTATTAGTTGCCCTCCCCTCCATCCTGCCTGTCTTAGGGTTTCTGTTGCTGTGATGAAACACAGTGGCCAAAGCAATGTGGAGAGAAAGGGGGTTGTTTATCCGGCTTTTACTTCCACATCACAGTTCATCATCGAAGGAAATCAGGACAAAAATTCAAGCAGGATGGGAACGTGGAGGCAGGAGCTGATGCAGAGGCCATGGAGGGGTGCTGCTTACTGGCCTGCTCTCCATGGCTTGTCCACCCTCCTTTCTCATAGAACACAGGACACGGGACTACTACCCCAGGGGTGGCACCACCCACAATGGGTTGCCTCCCATCAATCACTAATTAAAAAAACACTCGACAGGCTTGTCTACAACCCGATCTTTTTTTAATATTTTTTTACTTATTGCACTTTGAACTTTTTTATATTTTTTATTAGATTTTTTTTAAAAAAATACCAATCCAAATTCCCACTCCCTC
>LOJH01013118.1:15029-25062 GCA_001685095.1 Ellobius talpinus | reverse complement strand
CCTTCTTTCTTTCTTTCTTTCTTTTAAAAACCTTTTTTTTCTCTCTGTATGTTTATATACTGGGTGTTTCCAAATGAACATACATTGCTCATTCACAATAACTCTTAAAGTGACATTTCTTCTACAATGTACTTGTTTTGCCTTTTACAAATGTTGTATTCGTTCTTTGAGAGTTTCATCCAATGTGTTTTCCTCGTATTCACCTCTCCTCCAACTTCTCCCAGACTTACCTGCCCGACTTGTACACAGAGCATTGTCACCTTATGAGGAGCTACACTTAAGAAAACTGTCTCTCCTTCTCCCAGATAATAGTGCCTGTTATCACTAGCCCCTTAGCTTGTGGAGAGATTTTGTGCCCATCCCCTCTCTATGTTGGGACATGTTCTGGCTCAGGCATACACAGGCCTTGTGCATGCTATTGCAACTACTATGAGTTCTTATGTGCAGCTGCCCTGCCATGTCTGGAAGACCTACTACCTTTGGCTCTTAGGCTCATTTGCCCCCTCTTTGGCAATGATCCCTGAGATTTTGGAGGAAGAGGTGCGATGTAAATGCCCTATATATGGCTAGCTTCTCCAGTCTCTATTCTCAGTGCTTTGCCCAGTCATAGGAGTTCTCTGATGAGGGTGGACAACTATATCAATTTGAGGGTATTACAATAAATAATTAGGTGTCCTCTTGATGTTGTGTCCATTTAATAGAATATTAATAATAGGTTCTCTCCTTAGGGCTATGAGCTAGGTGCAGGTTTGGGACAGCCATGGTGCATGATGTGGGTCTTACCTTGTAGAGTGTACCTTGATTTCAATCAGAGAGTGATTAGTTACTCCCATGGTTGTTGTGATAATTCCAAACCACTCACTGCTTCCCTCTCTCCCTCCTAGACTATCACAATGCCTGCTCAGAGAATTTCCTTTTTTTCTTTTTTTTCTTTTCTTTTTCTTTTTCTTTTCTTTACTTTTTTTGTGCCTAGGTTGTAAATGATTCAGTTGCAGATACCTCATTACTTTATGCTCCTCTACCCAGGATATACTTGCTTTCTGAAAAGGATTTTGTTAATCTGGTCTCTTGTTCCTGTTGAACTCCGTGTTTCATCAACTCTATAATCCAGGTACTTACTTCTGAGTAACAGTTGCTTTGATAACTCACTGTTTTCGTTGGTTGCCCTTGGCTGGAAAGCACATTGTTTATTAATGTGTTCTATTCATAATTATCTGGCAGTCCAGGCATAATATTTAAAGTAATTGGTGTCTCCTATTTACTAATGGATATTACATCATCATTATTTAGAGACTTTGCAGCTGAATTGGCATCTGATTAAGCGTACATGATTGAGGTTAAGAGCCTGTGAATGTCTCGAGAATACTTGTTTGTAGTGTGTGCTGTGCTGTGTGTACACTTTCTGTGGATTGCAGGTGGCTTTCCATTCTGCTAATTGTCTGCTCCCTTTGCAGTTAAGTGCCCATTGACATGCTGAACTTCAGTGTTTCTTCCTACATACTAAGGGAAAAAACGTTTACTTTGCCATGATAATCTGATGAAAAATAAACAACAAAAACCCCCGCAAGATCATTTTATGGAGTTAAATAAATGAGTCTGACTCAAACATTCTTAACTAACTTTAATCAGGATAGTTTTAAAATCAAATGCATTATTTTAAATTTAAAGAACCAAGGATTGATGTTGTTATAGTTTTTGGAGGGCACAGAAAAAATGCCCTCAAAAGTCGCTGTAGTTTTAGTTCATTGATCTAGAACCTTTGGCGTGTTCATCGTTAAACTCATCTAATTACCATGATGCTGGCTTCAATTTTAGCTTCATGGTAAAATCTCTTGTGAGTGGATACAGTGTATTACATGATTAGGTCTTAGCCAATGAGTTATAAAAAGTAGCAAAAGCTTCCATTATAATCCCAGGCATGTCTTCTGTCAGTGCTAACAGTGGCTTCGGTGTCAGTCTCAGTCCCAGAGTGAAGACATCAGAAAGCAGAACTTGCTAATTCTGTGACATGCAGAAGAAATAAAGCTTTGTGAGTTAGCACTGAGATTTGTGAGCTCTTGTCTCCACTGCCTTGCCTGGCCTTTCCTGACAGGGACAACAAGTGTGAGTCCGGCCCCCTGTGTTCCTGGAAGGATGAGCTTCTGTGTCAGCTTAATCTTCTCTTTCCTTTTGCTTCTCTGAAAAAGAAAATTGAGTATATTATTTAAATGCTGCCCTCCAAAGCTTATTTTAAATGCCAGATTGGCTTTATCGCATTCTTGCATGAAGTTCTGCACATGTACATAAATTGTATCTGTCATTTACCCATCAATCAATCATCCATATTCTTGTGTTCATTTAGTTGCTTGTTTTGGAGTCAGATCTTGATGTATATCCCAGGCTGGTTTAGAATTCATGTAGCTAAGCACAAGAAACCACCATACAAGTATACTGTATATAAAAAAAATCTATTCTCAATACAATAAAATAGAAAGTTTATCATATATATGTTTTAATAATAATTATAAATCCTGATTTCATTCCTAATAAAGTCTCAGGCTGTTTTGAAAAAAAAAGTCCTCCTGCCTCAGCCACTCTCATGTTAATGTATTATTTTTGATAGACGTTCATTTCAATTTGTTACTAGAGCCTGGTGAGATGTGTCACTGCATAAAGACACTTGGTATACAGGTCTTATGACCTAAATGTCCCACCTAGAACCCACAGGAGGTGAAAACCTACTCCCCATTATTATTCTATGGACTCCACACATGTACACACACACACACACCAATAATATATAAAAATATTTTTAAAAGTCTGTAACTAAATTTCATTAATTACCTTTTGTTGTTAGGGATCATATTGAAAAAGTTAATGAAACTCTGCCCTGCCCTCCCCCCCCAAATCCTTTCATGGTGTTGGATGCCCAATTCTAACAGTATCTACCATTAATTTTTTTTGTTGGACTAGGAATATAGCTCAGTGGTATGTCCATGTATAACCTTTTTGATACTTACTACAGTTTGAGCACTATCTTAGGGGTTCTACTGTTGTAAAGATACACCCTGACCATGGCAACTCTTATAAAGGGTAACATGTAGTTAAGTCAGCAGCTTACCATTCAGATGCTCAGTCCATTATCAGCATGGCAGGGAGCATGGTAGTATGCAGGAAGCCATGTTGGTGGCTATATCTTGATCAGAAGGCAAGAGGAAGTCGCCTGTGACACGGAGATCTTAAAGCCCACCCCCGGAATGACACACTTCCTCCAACAAGGCCATCCCTAGTCCAACAAGGCCACACCATCTAACAGTACCACTAGAGAGCTTATGTGGGCTAATTGCATTCAAACGACCACAAACACTCTACTTTCTCTTCTGTGGTTTTAAAAGTTTTGTAGTGTAAGATAAATCAACTATGCTTTATATTACTTGTCTGAGTTTTCTTTCCCTTTTGACTAAACCAATACCTATGTTCTTTGACACCGTTTTATGTTTTTAAAAACATGAGCTAGAGAACTTGCTTCTGGGACCAGTACCACAGCACATGCTACTGTCCTTGGGAAACAAAGGGAAGCTAAAGTGATAGAAACATTTATGTTCTGGGATGGCAAACATTAGTGCCTGTTAAGACCCAGGAGAGAGATGAATAAAACAGGAGCTAGGGACTAAAGAAAGACATTGCAGGAATGTAAAAGGAGAAGAAACAATAGAGATAAGAAAGTGGAGAAGAAGAGAGACCAAGGAAAAGAGAAAGGTGGGAAGGGTTTGCCTGATCTGAGGAAGGCTTCGCTTAATCAGCCTTCCCTTAATCCCTGTTAAGGATGAGTTTTCAAAATCAGCCAGAAATCTCAATCTTTACATACATATTTTTAAACTGTTAAGTTTAAAAACTAAGTCAAAAGCTTTATTTTTAATGTACAAATCTACATTGGAGAATTAAGGACAATCGGATGTAGTTAGAATTCAGTCTGTTGTCTCTCAAGATAAGAAGTCCAAAGAGACATGCAGATTCTCATGGGTAAAAGTTCAAAGGTATGTACTGCTGTCACATCTGTGTGACCCAAGTGTGTTCTCAAACACACACACTTTTCTGCCTTAATTATATCTTTTGAAACCTACACAACTGCCTCTTTCCATATCAGAAGTCAATAAGGTCGCCAAGGAGGCTCGCTTGTCGGTACAGTGCCAACTTGGCATCTATGCAGTGCTATCAAAAAGCACAAATAGGGCATACATAGCACATTGGCTTAAAGCAAGTCAGTCACCAAAGAACCTTGCAAAACCTGTAGTCTCCAAATGATTCTCTTAATTGGATCATCAGTGTAAAGTTGATTGCTTTAATGAAAAAGTAAACACATTCTTCAATGAAAACTGATGGAATTCTGACATTGTCCATTTAAGGCTGCTTGTTCTTAGAAATCATCTAAACTTAGATATATGCAGATCACATACTTTACTGTGATGTAATACTGGCTCAGAGAGTGTTTTGAAGCCTAGGTTGTTTTAATGAGAAAAACTAATTATACATCTCAAAGGGAGGGAAGGTGTTTGTAGAAAAGAAAAACAAATTCATTCGCATTGTGGGATTGAATGCATACTGCTCATGCTTATTTATAAATTATAATGTGGATGGCTCCTGGAAGACTCCAAGTATGGTTGCATTTGGAATTCTTGTTTCAAGGGAGGATTCCTTTATGAAATGTGAATGTATAGTTGAACAAAGACTTTTTGTTCTATCTGCTTGTAAGTGCCGAGATAGTTCTTCTTCTTTTTTTTTTTGATATGTCTGAATGTCTCCTTCTTTCCAAACTTGGTAATTTTCAGGAGTCTAATAATAATTGAAAACCGTTTTTAAAAACCTGCCAAGAGAGCCCACTTTTCTGTCTGATTTAACTAATGTAGCTATTAGATTTAATCTGTTTAGTTGGGGAAAAATTAGTTTGTGACTGGAAATGGCTGTCTGCATTAATTACATCCGAATGAACAGGACCATTTTTAGAACTGTTTTTATTTCTATCAATTTTTTTCTTTGCTTGGCTAAATATTTCCCTATCAGTATCAGTTAAGGATCAGAGAGAAGTTCTGAGAACCCAGTAGAGTGTTTCCTATATATATATATTTATTGTGATTCTCTAGTTAGAAATTTTAGAATCCATGGGTCCAGAGAGTGGCAAGTCTGCAGTCCACAGGGTCAGGCAGGGTAGGCAAGAAGCTGGTCATTGCTGGGGTTGCAGCACCATTTTGCCCTCTCAAAGCCAAGCTCACATTGTATATGAAGCCCACAGAGATCCTCAATGATAATTTTTGCTTGAATCCAACTGGCTGTAGATATTAGTTCTATCCACAAAACACCTTCACAGCAATATCTCAGTTACTATGGGATTGAACAACAAATAACTATAGCCTAGTTAAAATGGTACATAGTGATAACCATTATACCATTTTCCCCATCTCCAAGGATCCTTATTCAATGATCTGAGGATACCTAACTTGGAACCTGTCTTAGAGTTGAACAAAGTATTTATGCGTTCCTCATACTGTGCCCCTAAGCATGAGGTATCAGAGAACACGCCATTCATTTTCAGTTTCTTTAGCGCTTGTTATGACAGTTGGCATGTAGGAGATCAATAGGACAGCATTCTCTGGTGTGACTCACTGTGTCCTTTACCAAACAGTTGAGAGTGATTAGATCCCATTTCCCCCCTTACCTATACCCCTACTATTGTGTAAGACAGTTCCTGATCTTTAATTCCAGCTCTATGACATAGCTGGATGTGTTGTGATTGCTCACTAGTCCCCCGTGCTCTAAAGGCATGGAGGATAAATGAAATTGTTTCAGGCTCTGAAGTGGTCTGAATGTAAGTGAAGGCATAGAAATATCAGCAATAAGGAATAGTGGAGAATATGTACACAAAGAGATTAACTAGGAGGATGAACAGGGAGAAACATCAAACCAGAATTATGAATATATTTTAACTAAGTATAGAATGGACAGAACATTTTACTAGTAAACATGGAGTAGACTAAACTTCAGTCCAGAGTATACACACAAGGAGGCAAAATCCAATGTTTCGTTCTACAATTGCAGCTTTAGAAATCAAGAAAGTCGAGGAACAGTAAGCAAAATGCTCACAGTTTTTATAACAGCTCTGTGACAGAGTTCTCTCTCTCCTTACGCGTGTAATGAATTCTGATAATTTTGTCCAAGTTAAAAAAAAGAGTACTTTTCCCACAGAAACTGTATTACCTCAGTTGAACTAAGGGCTTCAGAAAAAAGTGCCAGAAGCCTAGCAGTGCCAGAAAACCTTCCTTCTATTAGAGATTACGGGAAGCCTCATTCCAACTACTTGCTGTGGTGTAGTCAAGTCCGCTGGAATTTGTCAAAGTACCCACAGTGCATGATAAGATCCTGTTTAACTAGGCAGTGGCTTTCCTTTCACAAATGTGTTATTCCCACCATGTACCTGGGTTGTGGCTGGTACTATGGGAACAGGAATGATGTTCACAGTTGTTAGGCAATGACCAAAGACAGAGAGTATCTGCTACTCTTCTCTTTTTTCAACAATGAGATTTTTTTAACACAATTCCAACTGTGTAAATTTTGTTAATAAAAAAGTGTATAGAGCCTGGAGAGCTGGTGCAGTGATTAAGAGTACTTACTGTTCTTCTAGAGGACCTGAGTTTTGTGCCTGGACCCAATATTGGCGCTTACAACCACCTGTATCCCTAGCTCAAGGGTATCTGATACCCTCTTCTGGCCTCTATAGCCACCAAAAGACACATGAAAAAGTAAAAATAATTTTTTTTAAATGTTCAGAATTACTAAAGAGGAGAACTAAGTTATGGTTATTGGGTATAGCCTAAACATCTTCAGTGTGTTAGCAATAGTAAAGCCAAAAGATCTTAAGAATGGAAGAGGCAAAACTATCTGTACCTGATGCAACAGCATCAAGGTGCTTGAGCACACTGAGATGCTCTACCATAATGGAGAAGAGAAATACATGGGTGATTTTTCCACACATCAAAGAAAGAAGATGGGTCAAAATGGAAATAGTGAATATGAGAGGGAATCAAGAAAAATGAAAGAGTAGAGACCTGCATTCAGCATAGAGAGTTATATAGTTACTGGAACAACCATAAAGACCATTAAATGTGGTTGATTCTGGAAAATGAAATGGGACATGTAAGTAGGAGATGCACATAGAAGCTTTGATCTTCCATGCCTTTTCCTTAAATTGTGTGCATATTGCATGTCAGTAATAACAATTAGTTATATAAGCATAGCCAAGTTCTAAAGTAAGGCTACATTCAGTTCATCCTGATTAAATTTTCCTACATACTATGATCTGTTGTATATAGCATGTCATTTAGATTTCATCCATTTATTTCAGGATAGCGACTGCTTTCCACTTGTTTCCTATTTCAGACAGTATTTGCAGGGAAAATATGTGAGTTCAGATACTTCCTCTTGACTCTTAGAAAGCTCTGAAGCCACCAGTAGGTGAATTGCTATCTTCCCCGCAGTCACCAGGATGACCCAGAGGTCAGATTCACCCTGGCAAGCATGGCTGACTCTTAAGAACAGTCCAATCTGTAGCTCAAGTTTGGGCAGTTTCTCAAAGGCCAGTGCAGCTTTCTGTTTTGCATGTACTATTTTCCTCTTCTCTGCCAACTCCATCACCAGGCACATCTTAGCACGTACATTTACATGAATTATACTGTGCGGTATAAATGACCTTGCAAAATGGAGAGAAGTTTGCATAGAAAGCAGATGTCACCAGGACACTTGATGGTCTGCTAACTGCCACTCTTTACCCAGGTAATAATTCCTATCTCCCTGTGACCCTTTCCTGTGTGATCTGCATATTGATGAAGATCAGGGTTCATGGGATAGAACAGCCAGAATCAGAAAGATCCTTTGTCCCTTTCCTACTGCCTCTTGTAGCCTTAATCTTTCTTTGCTCCTGCCATGAAGGCTGCAGATTTCCTATGCTTAACCTGCTGACTGTTAGGGAGTATTCTAACATCTCATGGTGGGGGGCCTGATGTGATGGGCAAGGGGAATAATTTATTCATTCCTCCCTTCCTCTCTGAACCTATACATTCTTTCGTTTTCCAGTTTCTTGAAAATGGAGGCTAGATTCTGTCAGAAGCAGTCAGGACTAGATACAAGGCTGTAATGAAGTTTATTACAGTGGAGTCTGTGTCTTCAGATGCCCCATAAGGGACACACTCCCCCTTGCAGTTACTCCCTTCCTTCCCAGTAGGGATGCCAGATATAATTTACAACCCAGAAAAAAAATTGAATATGAGATAGAGAGTGAACATGGTCTGTGTATGAGTCTGTTTCAAATATTTTGTGGAACATACTTACACTAACATTTGATTTTAGAATTAATTCAAATGTAATTAAGCATGCTAATTTCTGTTTGTTAAATCAGACAATTCTAAGTGAAAGTATTTTTGAGGAGGTACAACTAAATTCAGATATTTCATCATGCTATGCTTTTATTCCAAAGGAGGGGGATATAGGCTTTTTCTTCCTTAAAAATATAGTTCAGGGACTGGGGAGATGACTCAGGAAGTAAGCACACTTACCTCTAACTCTAACTGCATTTGCTTTCTGAGACCCACATGATGGAAGGAGAGAACATGCCTCCTACAGCTGTCCTCTGAATTCCAGGCGTCCACCCCCTGATAAATAATTCTTTTAAAAAAATGAAGCGCCGGTACTTAGACATTTCTATGAAAAAACTATCATCCTCATACCCATGTGCGATAGGATTTTAAGTTGGCTGGAGTGTGGGTAGCTCTTCCCAGTGGCTGTGGAGAAACAGCTTCGTCTATATTTCAGTTTGTGTCTGAAAAATGGCTTACAGCGAGTGGAGAGCTGAGGGACCACTTGCTTGATGCCCGACTCAATCRTACCATTATTTATCATCTCATTAGGAAATAACCTTCCCCAGTTTTAATTCTAGTATCTAACCTATCCCCACTCAGTCTGTGTGGTATCGAAATAGCATGCACAGTGGAAAGGGATCACAGGCAGACACCGTAGGTATGTGGTCTCCAGTGGTCTCCAGTGATCTCCAGATGGACTGTGCATATTTAATAGCAAGGATTCGCAGAGCCAACTGGCTTTCTCATTATGGGGGCAGTCACACTGCGTTTCCTTCAGAACCATCAAGGCGGTGGCGCTGCCTCAGAATGAAATAGTTTATTCACTGCTCCCATTCGAATCGGGCTTGCACTGAGCAAAGTTAATTCCAATCAGTTTGACTCATTATTCCTCAGAAGATTGAAGGCCGGGTATTTTTACTCAACAGATAGGAATTTCATATGGCTTTTCAAGGTCACACTGGAAAACTCGCCATCGAGAACAGAAAGTCTAAAGAGAAGTCATTCTGAAGGTCTTTGTCTCTAATATTACTTTTAAGCTAGCCAATTTCATGTAGCCATGAAGGCAACTGGATGTACCTGAGTAAGTTATTTCCAATACATTAAAACAAATGCCTGCAAAGCCTGCATGATGTTGCTTTCAGTCAGGAAAGATGATACACTAAGATAGCAGAACCTTTTCCTGTCCATAGTGGATTAGAGCACATACAGTTATGACTTCTGCTATCTCATCCCCCAAAACAGTACAAATTATTCTGGTATCTGAAAGCGAAAAACAGAAGGAATAAAATATGCATTTTTAACATTCCACTTAATATTGATCATATCACATTCCTATGAAGGAAAATGTCAGTTCAGTTAAAGGAGTCCCTTTTAACATAAAAAATGCCCTAAGTCCTTAAAGAACACCCCAAACCACCAAACACTGAGTCCTACATAGAGTATGCTTTTTCCTGCATGTATATCTCTATGCTAACATTTAATTAATAAATTAGACATGGCAAGAGCGATACAATACATAAGGAAGAGGGAGAAAGAATAAATAATACTAAGAATGTTTGAAAATTTATATGGAATTATTTTATATTGGCCTAAATTACATATAGTGCATGTGAGTGGTGTGTGTGTGTGTGTGTGTGTGTGTGTGTGTG
>LOJH01013118.1:3509-14937 GCA_001685095.1 Ellobius talpinus | reverse complement strand
TGTGTGTGTGTGTGTGTGTGTGTGTGTGTGTGTGTGTGTGTGTGCGTGCGCACGCCTTTAATGAAGTTATGCCACTTGGGCTGACAATGCTTCCCACAAGAGCTATTGACCCATTACCAGGCATGAGAGTTATTGATTAGGGGGTTTTGAACGACTCCCAAAACAATATAGGCAATTACTGTTATCATTGTTTACTTCCCAGAGGTTGAAAGGAAGTCCCCACTGCTGAAGACAGCACACAGCTCAAGCACAGAACTTTGAATATTAGAGTTGGTTCTGACCTGAAAGCTTCCTTCTTTGGGCCTAGCAATCATAGTACTGGATGGTGTTACGCAAACTGCCACTGGAGAGAATCAATTAATGATAGTCCTACCCAGCAGTGATGCCTATGACCTGCAAAACTAACCAGCACGGCAAGATAGCCTTAAAGGTGCCATAGTGGTACTCATACCTTGATGGTAACCAGCATCTGTCTAATTAAGCTTGCCCATTTAAAGGGAGGTGAAATTGTGCTCAGTACTGGAAACCTAGCCAAATACCTCGAGCAAGCATGATCATGGGGCTTAAAGAGGAACTTGCTACCTCTGCTTTACTAGGCCAGCACACTTCCTAACTGCATTCTAAAACTTCCCTTTATATCCACAGTTAAGTCAGCTCCCACATCCCACCCCTCCACACCCCCAACTAAAGAAGCTTCTCTTTGTAGCAGAAGGTGATTTCAGAAAATCACAACTAGTCAAAACACAGAGGTCAACTGATCATGGGTGCCTAGCCTCAACAGGCACATCTACAACACAACCCCTGTACAGGGAACATTGCAGAAGGGGAGGTAGAAAAATTTCAAGAGCCAGAAGACCGGAGATCATGCCTCCTAGAAATTAAAGGGAAGGTACACCCAGGATAGCTCTTCAATATGGCTAACTAAACAAGACCTGAGCAATGAAAATACCAATAGTCGTGCTAATGTTGAAAGGTGAAATCTCTTAGAGGTTATATCCCTAGAGTAAAAACTATAGGCAACTAATGACTCAGAGAATCTCCTTCTTTGGGCCTAACAATCCCAAGGGATGAGCTCCCTTGTTGGTTATCAGTTCCAAGTGATCAACCCTGAAACAAAATACATACAAGCAACACTAAATGGACTGAGCAAGTTGTATTTATATACTTATGCATGTATATTTATAAATAATAATAAAAAACAGGCTATCACTTTGAAACAGTTATAGTAGGGGCCATAGGAGTTATTGGAGAGAAGAAAAGGAAAGGAGAAAATGATGCAACTATATTTTCATTAAAATTTAGAAAATAGGAAAATAAATATTACAATTTTAGAAAGTAAACAATAACTAATAATAGGATAATTATGTCAACAAAATATAATAAAATTATTGACATCACTACTCAAGATATTTGAATACAAGCTCAGGCATACCCAGTCAGTTAGTCTGAAAAAAAAAGGCAGTTGTTAAGTATCCGGTTAGTTGTGGAGCTTATACAGTGTGGAAACATTGGAAGAAGAGATGATTCTGGCTCCAGGTGCCTGTGGGAATGATAGCACAATACTTCTCAGAACTGTGCCCAGTTTGAGATACAGAAATTGCTTATTTCTGGAGTTTCCCATTTAATACTTTCAGACTACTGTAGATCTCAAGTAACTGAAATCCTGGAAACTGAAAGCACAGATAAGAAAAACTACAGTTGCCTTTCCTTAGTGGTTCTGGTTAGACTTGGCTACCAGAAGAATTTCGGGCATGGAAGTTACAATGTGAAACCACTGTTTTTCTTTGACGGCTGACATAATTGATGTGGTGAGTCTAGAGATGCTATTACTTTGATAGTGTCTTCACTGTCCTTTGCTCTAGCTTGCCTTTGTCTCCACCTGGATACCTGGATAGCCTAGCATTCCCAAGACCTGTGGTCAGAGCTTTGCCTTCAGGTTCACAGAGGCAAGAGTTAGACATACAAGTTTCACTCTCCACCAGCTTCCCCTGTCTTGTGATTGCCTTCTCAGATAAACTGGGTGATAACTTCCATGGTCTACAAGTTTTCCCATGGTACCTCCAATTCTTCACCTGCTTCTCACACAACTGAAGAAAATATAACTCTTCCAGATCCCTTCTGTCATTTCTTCATTTCCTAAAGCTTGTCTCAGCTGAACATCACAGCTACCTTCTAGAACCATCTACCACTGAAATAGCCCTCAACCTACACTGTGCAATAAACTCTTCCCAGACTGAAGGTTATGTGTTCATATTTTAGCTTAAGAACCAAATATATACTAGTTATATATCTGGGAGTAATGGGAACTTCTTGAGAATAACAATCTCACCTAAGAGGGAAACATGCATGATGGTACCATCTCTCAAACCTTGGACCCCTTGAGACTCTGGTTCTAACGAGTGAAGGGGTGCTGATACTAAAATTGTGCCTGTATGGGTGAAAGCTTTGGGAATTTAACCCAGTGAAGGTTAAGGCAGCATGAGATTACTTATGGGAAAGGGACCCAGTGTTTTTGTACTGTGTAATTTAAAAAGTTCTTATGGCCCTTGGGTATTTGCATTATTTCCTTCTTGGAATGACTGGAATTTACTCTGAGGGTAATCTTCAGTTCTCATTGATCAGCCACTACTGCATCTTTTCTAGTTTCTCAACACTCACCTGTGAATGCCACTTCCTAAAATAGCCACGGTTCTGCCAGAGGGCTTTTATCTGTGGACACCTCCTGTCACCCACACACAAGCAAACCAGAAATACAGGATTAATAAAGCTCCTATTGTCATCATTCAGTGACAGTAAATAGTTGTTAGTCACTTACCACTTCTTCTTTGTTCCTTAGTGGGATGACTTTAAAACGAACCTTCTTTCAGACCCCTGAGAGCTCCAGGATAGGTTGAGCTCTGGTCCTCAGTGGTCATGAGATTCACTGAACACTTGATTCATTTGTAGTTTTTACCTTTCCCTGACACTTTCAGGGTTAGCCTTCCCAGCAAACTACCTCCATGGGATGTTTTTTGCTAATTCCTAGGAATTAGAACAAAGAAGTTATCCTTAATTCTTTCAGGCTTATCACTAAGAATTCATGAGGGTACAGACGGTATTGAGTAAAATGAAGAGAAGAGAACTTTACAGATAAAGTAGGGCATCTGTTTGTAAGGTAGGGTTTTAGAGGGTGTCTTCATGAATGTCTCTGAATTAATTTCAGGTCAGAGAGTGGTCTGAGATGTTAAGAAAAGTTGCATTCTGATGAGAATCCCTTCAATGGGAGTCCCTTGGAAATTAGATCTGTGCTCCACATTTGAGGTGTCTATAGACTAACAACTGACTCTAGTTTATAGAAGCCAAGAGGTAGAAAGTAGGTAATTTGCTGCAACAAACAAACAAACAAACCAGAACCCCAGTGGGATCTTTCCAACAGATTTGCTGACAAGATTATGTTTCCAGTGGAATAGAATTTGGTTTTGTGCATAAGAGAGAATGTGTGTATGTACCTGTTCTCTTAAGTCCTAAAATTAATGTCACCTCTACAATAAATGGCTTGAAGCAAAAAATAGTTGGAGTGAGTAACTTTTATTTCTGTGTCTGAGAAGTAGAATTGCCAGATTTCGCATACAAAAATAGAAGATACCCAGTTAAATCTGAAGTGGAGCTGAACAAGAATTGTTTCAAGTGTTAGTGTATCCCCTATACTCAGTAGGCATTTATATAAGAAAGTATTCATCATTTAGATAAGACCCAAAGGTAGCTTCTGTTCTGCCTCATTTGACTATCCTGCTTTTGAACCACCTATGGTACCCAGGAGGACTAAAACTGAAGGAACTGAGAAAAAAATAAAACAAAAGAAAACAAAACATGTGGAGTGTATGTTTTTCTTGTCATTGTGATATAATACCAAGCAACAAGAGCCTAAGGGAAGAAGAGTTTATTTTGTCTCATGATTGGAATCCATCTAGTTCACTGCACTCTATCATAGTAGGAAAAGCAGAGACAAATGAAGGCGGTACTCAGCTCACTTTTCCCTTTCTTCCATTTTCCCTTGGTCTAGGATCTAGCCCACGAGATGGTGGTACCACATCAAGGGTAGGTCTTCCTTTATAAATTAGTCATCTAGAAATAACCTTAAAAACCTACACAGAGGTACATCTCCTGGCTGATTCCAATTCCACTGATGCTGATAATAAAATCAAAGCATCACAGTGTGGCGCTAGTAGAAAAGTAAAATCCTGGAATAAGACAAAGTTTTTGCTGTGCTCCCACACTCAGCTAAAGAGTTGATGAGAATTTAATGCTTTACTTAGAACCTTTCAGTTAATTGATCTATTGAACATGCATTTATTGAGTGTCTCTTGTTTGTCAGGGAAAAGACTAAGCACTTAGCAGACAGCAATGAACAGGGCAGGCCAGTTCTTAACCTCACAGAAGTTTGTTTCTAGGACTCTTTGTAGTTGAATATAATGAAACTTTGAAATACGTTATGGCTCTTGCCCTGATTCTTATTGTACAGCATTGTGTTAGAAATTCAATCCCTGTTTGTGTGAACCCTTGGGTGCAGAATCCATGGATGCATAGAAGGTTGTTTATGTATGTGTGTTTCCATACCATGCTCCAGTTCTAAAATGGTTTGAAGGTACAGAATTCATTCCTGTTTCTCCACGTCGATTCTCATGCTTTTGTTTCATCTAGCCACAGTAGAGACAAGTGAGGCATGATGATGGCCATGATGCTGGATCTGGTGGAGTCAATGAAGTACAGAGTCTCAAATCCAGAAGCCACCCTTTCTGAGTACTCAGAGTATCATCACCTATGATGGTTTTAAGAAAACAAGAAAAGAAAAGAGATGTAGAATTGTTTGAATGTCTACTCCTAGAACTTAATTTCCCCTTTCTTCCCGAAATTTTTGAATACATTGTGCAAGAGCAGAGGAATTAAAGAAGATGCTGAATTGTAGCAAAATGGAGATGCCACATGCAGTAGAACTCTAGCTCTCAAGGAGGAATGAGTGGAGTTTAACATAAAACATTAGGTAAATCAAGGTCTTCTGACTGATGCCCACCTTTAACTTGAGTATCTTTAGGACAAGCTTTCTTTTTAGTGTCTTATTGTCTATCAATGTAATTCAGTTTGTAAGCATATTCAAAGAAATATATTTGACAGGGAAGACGTCACCTTAGGAACATTGGAGAGAGAGTGTATACAGATGTTTCTGTGCATATGCCATGTTGACCCACAACATTGGTCTCATACAAAGTGAAATCTGAGCAGATTGACAATTTGATGCTTTTTACCATATGCTGACCGTTCCTGTTTGCTCTCTTATTTTCTCTTTCCCCCCATTAGTGCTATTATTGAGTTATTCACCAAATAGAGGATTAAAGTGTTATATTATTAACAGAGTTGAAGAAATGGGGTCTCTTGTCAGCAGGTTTCCTCTACAGTCCATGAGTCTATTTCTAAAATGTACTCCTGGAGATGATTTTCATAGTTGTTAAGGGTATTTTAGTCCAAAATTGTCTTTTTTTTCTTGAAGTAAGTAAATGTAGCTCTCAGAAACCAAAGTCCCTTGGTTCTCTTTGGTAGGATTGGATAGAAACCATTTCTCAAGCCAGTGTCCTGAGAGCTGCCTGCCTTCTTTAGAAAGTCTATTAATCGTGCCCTATGTGAGAAACAGGAGGCATTAGGCACAGTTGGTGCTTTAGCCCCCATTTCAAAGTAGGAGGTAGCACAGCCCATTTCCCCTGCTCTTCTCCTTCAAAAGTCAGATGGTAATATTAGAGTGAATTTGGTGGCGAGACTCGTGAAGCCTCCCATGATTCCCTCAAAAGCAGACGCCCTTCCGATGCTGTGCACCCTTGCAGTTCATCATTGAGTATACAGAATTCTGATGGCACACAAGCCCTACTCAGTTAATCCTAGGTCTCCTGTCTTTGCTTTTCAAAGTCTTCACACTGGAAATCTTATAATCAAAATCTGCCTATAATTTATAATAGGGTTCCTCCTTTTATGGATTTATCATTCAGGTAAATTTCTTACTTGTCATTTGCACAGATAAACACCTTCTCCTAAACTTTCATTGTCTGCTCCTTTAACTAATCATCATTCCCCACATAGTAGCTCTCCCTCTGCCCAGGCTAATGCAGCCATCCATTTCCATGCACCTGAGCCATTTGTGTTTAAGTGTTGTCATTTTCAAAAGAACTCAAGCCTTGCAGATTCCACTACATCTTGCAAAACAGCACACTTGGCCTTCCTGTTGCATGTGCTTATGTCCAAGTTTTATGATTATTCATGGAACTGTTGTGCAAGAAGAGCACTGGATGAAGCCAGGGTGATACCGGCATATCAGAAGCAATGTGAGTAATGACTTCAACAGCCAGATCACACTTCCAGTCTCCTGTGTCTCGAAGTTAACTCTACATACAGTATAAATAGCTCTGGATGTTGCTTCATACTGCAGTTCAGGGTGGTTAGTAAGTGAGGGGAAAGAACTGCACTGTTTTCCTCACCATTTCTATATGAGAAGATTGGCCTTGACAAAATGCTGAAGGAGTTGTTAATGTAGTTTAGGCAGATGCCCTAATTCCTCTTGTGTTAGCTTGACTGGACCATCCCTTCTGATTTCACATTAAAAGACAACACAGTATCTTCATTTGTTCATCTGGCAGTCAGCAATCAATGCCATTATATGCTTTTCTTTGTCAAGCAATATCATTGCCTTTTTCTTCATTCGGTTGCATCACTGTGGTTCTCTTTTATAATATTAAAGTAAAGCACAGTTTAATTTCTGTTAAGTAAATAGCACTTTATATTACTAGCAGGATATATTTATCCAATTAAATTTGCTAAACATTATTTCACATAAATTTTGCTAGGTGATCGTATTATACACTAACATAAAGGGCATATCCAAGAGTGAACGTTTCTTTCTTATTATTGGTAGGGAGGATACAGGTTGCATGTGCCTTAGCACACACGTGCCAATCAGAGAACAGCTATGTGTAGCGGATTGTCTCTTTCCATCTTCATGTGGGTTTCAGGAACTGAAGGAAAACGATCCGGCCTGCAGGTGATTGCTTTACTCACTAAGCCATCTCTCCAACCCAAGAAGAATGGTTTTGTGTATGACTTTGTAGTAACTGTCTGTAGGTATGAAGCAAATACTTACAACATGTTCTGAAATCCATTGGGAAGTTTTGCTTTTCACCCTCGCATTCTTCATTCAGCGGAGGGAGGACAACTTCAGGCTAGTCTAAGTGTGAGATACATTCTAGGGCCTGACTGCAGACAAGTGACTACCAAGTGTAGTTTTCTCATGACAAAGTTTTTCAAGCTTCTAGAGTGAACAGTGAATCTATAGACCTGGGCTTTGTACTGAAGCAATGCTAGGTCAGCTCTCATCCATTGGCTATGTCAATTCATTCAACAAGGAGGAGACTTTAGAAAATACGTCTCTTGTAACAGTTCCACTTTACAAATTCTGTTGAAGTATTATCAAGAATAAATATTGTTTGCCCCTCAAATGTTCATGTGCTAGAATATCAGGCAGTGAGAAATTTAAGTGGGAGTCAGTCAGTCAACTACTTTAGGTCCCAAGTAGTCCAACTTCATGAGTAGATTCATGTAATTTCATTCATGTAGTACAAATCTTTTAACCCTGAGTTAGTTCTAATGATAGTGACTTCTTGTTAAGTGAGTCTTTCCCCAAATGTTCCTCTTTCTACATGTAAAAACTTCCCCATCCATTTTTTTGTATGCTATGAACTTCATGCTATCTGGACCATTCAGTTATCAACTCTGAGAACCAAATCAACTTATTATATTATGAGTGGCTTGCAGCCTCAGGCAGTTTTACAAAAGTGCAGAATGTTTATTTCAAATTTTATCAGATACCAAAACAAATTTTAAATGATTTATTATGTTGAAAATTACTCAAATTCAGTTAAATTAATAAAATTACACAGATGTTTTAATAGTTTAACTAGTGTATTATAGTATAATTTGATGGTTTAATCTAACTTAATATGTGTAGAGTATTAAAATTGCTTTGTAAATTCATTATTAAAAATTATTTTTAACTCATTAAGGTATGCTGAACTATGTATGAATATATATATATACATTTGTATAAAATACAGAGGTATTCTAATTTATTGACAATGGAGACTGGATGAAGTTATATGATAACTGTAGATGACAGTATTATATTTATTAAACTATATCTTAAATGTGGTTTTATACATACACACACATATTGAGAGAGAGAAACAGAGACAGAGAAAGAGAGAGACAGAGAGAGAGATTGAGAGAGATTTTTTATGATGAGAAAACTGAGTCTCAAACAACAGTTGCTTAGGACTGACAGATATAAAAGTATAAATTCACTCTTTAATTGTAAATGGAACCAGAGAATAAAGGCTATGCTCTTTTTCCCTACATTACCATGCTGGCTGAGGGAGCTTCCAAGGGTGATCCATTTGTCCCTCTTAAGGTCTTTCTTATTACCTCGCTTCTCTGGAGCTATGGAGTGTAGTCTGGTTATCCTTCACTTTCTATCTAATATCCACTTATGAGTGAGTAAATATTGTTTGTCTTTCAGAGTCTGGGTTACCTTACTCAGATTTTTTTCTACCTTCATTCGTTTTCCTGCAAATATCAAGATATCATTGTTTTCTACAGCTGAGTAATATTTTATTGTATGAATGTACCACATTTTCTTTATCCATTCTTCAGTTGAGGGACATCTAGTCTATTTCCAGGTTCTGGCTATTACGAATAATGCTGCCATGAACATCACTGAGGAAGTGTCCTCGTGGTATGATTATCTTTTGGGTATATATCCAAGAGTGGTATCCCTTGGTCTTCAGGTAGATTGAATCCCAATTTTCTGAGAAACTCTCATACTCATTTCCAAAGAGGCTGTACAAGTTTGCATTCCCATTAATCGTGGAGGAGTGCTCCCCTGACTCCACATCCTCTTCAACATATTGTAACTATTAACAATATCTCTGAAACACTGACATGAGCAAAAACAAGTGTAGTGAGCAAAAAATTTGGAAAGATCTCCACTTTTCGTAGTAGTAAACCTAATAGAAAAAAACAAGTTTTATTTACTTATTTTGAGATTTAAAAAATTCATTAAATTTTTTTACAATGTATTTTGATTAGTTTATTCTCTCCCAACTCCTCCTAGATTCTTCCACCTCCCAGCACACTCATCTTCATGTTCTCTTTCTCTCTTGGAAAAAAAAAGGAAAGGGGACAACAAAATCAAAATAGGAAGCTTTTTGTTACATTTATGCAAAGGAAACTAGTGATTAGTTAGCTACTGGTTTAGGATTAAGCAATGAACTTTGTAAAAATATTAGAGCAAAGAATACTGGTTTTGACGACTATTTTGAAACAAGTAATAAATCCTACAGAAGATAAGAAATGTGAATACCCAATGGACAAGGACATTTAAATTGAATTATTGTAAGAATTTTGCACTGCTGTTGATGGATGGCCCACAGCTGACATGCTTTTACTTGATCAGAAGATAAAAAGAATAGAAACCTTTAGACCATTTGTACATTATTAAAGTGAGTTGGAATTCAAGAAGATATCTGATTCCACTAAATCAGCCAAGAGGATGTAGGAAACAGATGTCATTTCAGACCAAAGGAGAGCCCTTTGAAGACCTTCAGACTTCGAAAGCATGTAGCCTCCATAATCGTGAATTTCCATCCCCAGCATAGTGCCCGGCACACAGTACTTGCTCAGTAAATGCCTGAGGAAACTAGACATTCTTGCCATGTTACTTGAAACCTTATAGAAAATATTTACACAAATATTTTATATTCAGTTTTCTTCTCTTTTGTCTATGAGCACAGTGGAGTCCAAATATATTATTGCTGCTAGTGCTCATTTTTGTAGATTCAATTTGCTTTGTATTCATTTTAAGCAAATGTATTACCTTCAGGCTTGAAGATAAAAATACTGGCTCATAAAAATTGTGAAACGCTGATGTAAATTAAAATTAACACCTGAGAAAGAAAACTGAGCAGATTTTAAGGTTTGTTAATCTTGAGTAAACCTGTGCTTCAAATTTTAAACTTCAAAATCCATAATACTATTTTTAAGACTCCATAAAACATCCCTTCCGATGGTTGACTGCATTGTTGAAATAGATCTTGTGTGCACTTTGCTCCATTTCATCTATTTATTGTGAGTCCTATTCCTCTTAGTTGTTACTCAGTAACTGCTTTATCTTTAATAGTCGAACAGTTTTAAAAGATTTTGTACCTTGGAAAAAATACAATGTGAGATCATTCAAAAGCATGTTTTTTTTAAAAGCAGAATTTCCTTCATTGCTTGTTTAAGTTATTAATGGAACAGTAGCACAGCATTTCTATATACATGGAAGATAGGATGAATGCCGTCCTTTGCAGAATAATTGAACACTTTATTACAGAGACTAATGGCACTCACATTTTCCAAAGCTATTGATTCATTAAAAAAAAGTGTCTTGACTTGGTTTGGTGTTGTATGCCTGCAATCATAGCAATTCTGCAAGCTGAAAGAAGAGGATCTTGGGAGCAAGGCATGCACAGCCTGTGCTGTAGAGAACTTACCTCGACACAAGCAATAAACCAAAGCAATCTAACAAACACAAGTCATAAAACAAGCCAAAGCAAATACAAAAATCAGAAATGCGACTATTTTGAGAGTTTATTGCAAGAAAACCTACCGTAGTTTTCATAAGGTTTTGGGTGAACATGATACTTTAAAAAATGAGTTGCATTGTAGTTATTGTATGGCTAGTGTATCTAAAGTACATAAAAATTTTTAAAAAGACACATGGGACAATACAGTTTTCTTGGAGTGGTATACACAGTGGAGGCCAGTACAGAAGAATGCAATTCTTGCCCTTTGGTTATCAAATCAATGAGATTTTAAAAATGATTCCTATGAATAGAGACAGTGTCTTCCCTACTGTGTGTTTATAAGAAATGGCTTGTTAACAGAATATGGCTAATAGATATCTCATTTCCTACTTCCTTCTATTAGTTGATTTTCCCCCACTCTACTAGCTCTTAGCAGGTTACCAGGTTTAAAGTTAACTGTCTGAGTATATAGTCTAGAAACTGATATCAGTGTATGCCATTTTACATGGATGACTTGTTCAAGACCAAGCATTGTTTTCATTTTGAGTATCACCAACTCCCAAATAAACCCCATTAGTATGATTTAAATGTATCACTTAAAGTTCATGCAAACTCAATCACCAGAATAGTCTTGCTGAGATTTGTAGCCTAATGGGAGGTATTTGGTCATGTGTGACCACCCTCAAACACAGGTAGATCTTGCCATCTTGTGCCTGTTGTTGTAGGGATACATTCACCCCCTGTGCATTTTTTCCTCTCTCCTTTCCTCTCCTCTCTTCTCCTCTCCTCTC